>SRZU01000187.1:0-99645 GCA_013183765.1 Fusarium xylarioides
GCACACTAATCGAAAGCCCTAAATTTTCTCATTATTTTGGTATATATTTTGCCCTGATTAGTCATCTAGAACATAATATATTCCTTAGTTATATAATAAGACCTTTATATAATATCAGGTCTTAACACTTAATTATATAGAATAAAGCATTATTAGAGCTTAGTATTAAAGTATTAGCCTAGATGCTATATTATTAGTTAGAGAGGTATTAGTAATGTAAATAGAGGTTAAAAACGAGAATTAAACTATTAAAAGATAATATAAAAGCAAGGCTATAATATACCTATTTTTAAATTTATTATATTAATAAATATATTCTTATAAATAGCTTTAAAATAATACCCTTTTTAATGCTAACTTTCTTATAGATTTACTTTACTAATAAGGTTACAGTTTCTAATGTACTAAACAACCCTGATGGCTAGATCTTTCGCCGACCTAATGAGAAGTATTATACAGACCTAGTTAATGTCTAGCAGCATGTTAAACTGACTATTTCCCTTATGTTCTAGGGAGGAATTGCTTAAGATAAACAGTTATATCTTATACTAATGATAAGGGATAAGACAGCTAAAAAAGGAGGTTATTCTAGCTAGTCTTATCACAAAGCCTTCATAGAAGGTCTCCTCCCTTTCCTTAATAAATTTAACCTATTTTAATAAGATAATGCCTGTATTTATACTGCTAAACTGTTAATAGATTAGCTGCTCCTCTATAGGATAAAACCTATTAATTAGCTATCTCATTCCCCTAATTTAAACCCTATAGAATATATATAGAAAGCTCTAAAAGCTAAGCTTTAATAGATACATCCTAAATTTATTAGATTAAAGAATAATAAGGCAGATAGAGCTCAGTTAATTAGATAGTTGCAAGAGGCATAAGCAGCCTTGCCTCCCTACCTGATTTTAAAGCTAATAACTTCTATAAAAAATCGCCTTTATGCTATTATTTATATATAAAGATAGTATATAAAATATTAAAGCGCTAGATTAGGGGAATTAATTAATATACATTTTATTAAATTTAATTAACTATTTGCAATGATATTGCTAAGTGTTTAATTGCTGTTGTAATGAGGGAGGTTAGCTGTAGGGCTGGTGTTGTCAGACTTTTGTCCTATAATTTTACAAGCTTGCCGAATACGGCGTATGCCGCTACTGATCGCAGGGGCATGAGCTTGCGAGGGAGCCTGTGGCTCTACGCTGGATGATGGTGCTGCTGACATTGCTCTGGGGCAGGCAGGATGCGGTCCGAATTGCGGGATGAGAAGGAAGATAACGAAGTGTATCCAGTTTGCATTCGCACTACCTACCTACGTAGCTCAACCATTGCGTTATCTGCCGGCTGCCCGTGACACGGAACTTGGCCTGGGGAGATCAATGATCAGGGAGCGGGGTAAGGGAGCTCACTAACTCATTAGGTTCAGCTAGTTAGCACTCTACACTGTTGTTTGCATTGCTTTGCTTAATCCTAGTGGAGACTTACCCCGGAATCACGGGGTCGCTAAGATAGAGCAGGGAACGAGTTCAATGGCTGGAAGTTTATTATCCTTGGTATGCAACGTTGACGTTACAGTAACCCCGCATGGTTGAAATCAGGACTTGATATCCGCGTATCCATAGAAATCAACATATCACCGGTCCAGGGTAAGCCCTTCTCTCAGCAACTATACAAGACGTATTAGATTGCTCGAATAGATAAAATACTACCTCCAGACTCAAGACCTCGAGCTCTGGTATTTTCTTTGTCATACAACCTATTGATACATCTTTAGAATCTCTTATATAAGCTTTAAAAGATGGAACTTAAGCCAACCCTTTCCCAGCAGGACTACCCTTACAATTAGACATTTTCAAGTTCGTTCCACACCTACCTTTTCCATAATAAACCGCTGAGAGATCTCAAACCTCGAAGCCCGTGAGAATTTTCTAGCTCTTGAGTTGTCGAGGAATTTAAGCTGCATGCCTGACGTTTGATCTTTCTCTGTTATCTCCCTGCCTTCCCCGCTTGCGGCCTGCGGTCCGCACTCGGGCTAGTCCTAGAACGACAGATACAATGGCTTGCTGTTATATTGCTGCGTTCTGTATTAGCCAGTTGGTCAAGGTCTATCAATTCCTCGATGTCGACGATGCCATTCGATATAACGAAGACGAACCTGAATTTCCCTACACCGACACCAAATTCGCAAAGAGTGAACACACGGAATGCAATAAAGATAATGCTTCTGTTGTTCTGTCGCTGTCGGGACTTACTTGCTCTGCCTGCTTGAGTGCAGTTGAATCAGCACTGAAAAGCCACCCAGATGTGGATCAGGTACGAGTGTCATTGGCTTTGCAACAGGCCACGTTGATTGGAAAGACCACGAGTTTTGATACTCAGTCAATTATGAGACTCGTTACCGACCTGGGATATGGCGTTGAGCTTGGACCACGATCGCCCCAGGAGGTGATACGCGTCCTCAAGTCCAAAGAAGAGATTGCTAGACTCAAATCAAGTCTTTCTAGTCTGGCTGGGTGTGCAACTGTTAACCAGGTGGTTGGCTTCCTCACCTCAGTTGGGCAAGGCCGCATACCATCGGCCATCCTTTTCGCAGGCCATCTGCTGTGTGCAGCACTTACTCTGTTTGCACAATGGCAGTATATACCATGGATTCATGAGGATGGCTGGAAAGCGATTTGTCGCGGGCAACCCAACATGAACACCCTAGTCTCATCCTCGATTTCCCTTGGGACTTTCATCTCGTTCATCGATCTGCTGGTATATGGAACTACCGGCGCAAACTCATATTATACGACCGTCATTGGTTTGGCTCTTGTGGTGGTGACTGGAAGATACATTGAACTCATGTCAAGGCGGACGACTTCCGAGGATCTACTGAGGGTGTATAAGCCGCTCACACAGAGCAACTATACAAGGCTTCACCCCACTGGAAAGGTATAAATCCACATTTACCAAGACTTATTATTTGCACTTACTGACCAGCTTCAGGTTGTCCCTCAAAGTTATCTCACTGTCGGCGACCAAATGGTCATCCCACCTTATTCCATCATCCCGTGCGACTGCTACGTGACAGAGGGATCTTCTTCCATCAACCAAGCCCTCATCACAGGGGAAGCACTGCCAGTACAGAAGTCTGTAGGGGACTTTCTCCTTGGAGGAACACGAAACTTGGGAAAAGAACTGGTGGCTGTTGTCGACAAAGAGCAGGGAAACTCATTTTATTCCCAGCTCGTACATGGTGCCGTAGAGGCAGCAGGGTCAAAGGATCAAGACAATCATACGGTTGATATGGTAACGAAATATCTGGTAGCGTTTGTCATGTCACTGGCAGTAGTTGTTCCCCTCAAGGAGATTTGCTCATCTAATGAATCGCTGAGCTATACGGCTTTTCGATCTGCGATGGCTCGGGCGATGACAATACTCACTTGCGCATGTCCTTGCGCCTTAGGACTGGCTATCCCCTCCGCAGTAGTTGCAGCAGTAGGTAAGTGCTTAAGATGGGATTACCAGACTACCTTGTTGAGGTACTAATGAATCTCTCGTCTTAGGCATAGCAAGTCAGAACGATCTTCTCATCACCAAGGGTTACAACACCATCCAGAAGCTCAGCACTACCGGGTCCATCGTGTTCGATAAGACTGGGACTCTAACACGCGCAATGTTAAATGTTACGGATTTTGAAACAACAGAAGCTTGGAAGAAACCAATCGCAGAGTTCTGGACTTATATCTGTGCTGTAGAGGAGTGCAGCGTCACGAGTCACCCAATCGGTAGAGCGATCTTTAGAGCTGGAGTGAGTCACCTCAATGGCCCTTGGCCAGAAACGAAAGCGCTTGTAGAAACGCGAAACATCCCAAGTGAATCGGGTAAGGGTGTTTCTGGAGATGTTTCTTTAGGTCAAGAACCTTGGCGACGTGTTGATATTGGGAGCATGCGGTACTTGGTGTCCTGTGAGGTGTCCGATCTTCCAGACATTTCTAAAGAACGAGACAGCGGCGTGATAGCAGTATACGTCGCTATTGACAGGAAGTATGCTGGGACTCTCCATGTGACGGTAATGTGTCCCGTTACGAGAGACATACACTTCGCCTGCTAACCTTTGTAGGATGCTGTTCGAGATGATGCGGAGAAGACCATCCAACAGCTCCACGGAATGGGCTATGCAACGCACTTGGTAGCTAACTGACATATACAGGAGAGAGAATTTGACTGACGTCTATAGTTGACCGGTGACATGCCTCAATCGGCAAATCGAATTTCCCAGCAATTGAAGTTACCGGTTCTCGCGTCCGAAGCAACGCCCCAAGACAAGCTAGACCTCGTCAAGAGGCTACAGAAAGAAGGCAAAGCGGTTGCAATGGTAAATGAGTCGCTTGTGACTAAGAAGAGCTACACTAACAAGGCCGCTAGGTTGGTGATGGACTGAATGATGGCTTGAGCTTAGCAGCAGCCGACGTTGGTATCGCTCTTTATCATGACGTCGCTACGCCAACAGTTGGCGCAGCGGTATTCATCCTCAACTCGCGGCTGGACTCTATACCATTGTTGCTCGAGATCGCCAAACTGACGATGAAGCAAATCCGGTACAACTTGGTATGGGTGTTTGGCTATAACACTCTTGCGCTGAGCATGGCTTGTGGGCTCTTGTCTCCTTGGGGCATCGTCCTAACTCCGTGAGTAAATGTTTCGAAGTCTACTGAGTAGTGCTAACGGAAGTGTGTCTGTAGACCGCTTGCTGCTGCTTGCATGTCGTTCTCGTCCATCTTTCTAACGCTGAATGGGTTTTGGTTACGAAATAGACTGGCTACGGTTTTTAGAGTAGAGAATTAGATCAATATACTATAGCAGTAAGGCGCTTTGAACCCATTGCCATATTTATACAAAAGCCTTATATTATGCCTTGAGCTACCTCGCGAATCTTGTTCCGACCAAGTGCGTGAACAATCGAGTCATTCGAAGTTCTCTGTAATGATTTAGAATCTTAGCCACAAGGCTCAACTGCAAATAACGCTTCTAGTTTACGATTACATTACGTCAAAATGCCTGTCCAATCGCTACAATATAAAGCTGTATCGAGTCGTTCATTCGTTGAACCTGGTCTTGGCCCTCGGTTACGAACTTCGGCCAGCGGCCCCACATTATCGGACCGTAGCGTCGGACTGAAAACACGCTAGTCTGTTTCTGTCGGTCTTACGGTCCGGTCCAAGAGTCGTTGCATAAGTGACACCATCAAATGGCCGTTGCTTCAGCAAAATCACAGTTTATTGCCAGATCTATGATCCTTTTCTTTCCACCACTAGCTAACACAAGCACTGTAAGAACTACCAAAATGACCAAACCTAGCATCAACTTCAAAGGTGACTTTGTGCAGATCATCGATGGGCAAAGCGCCCCCACCAAAGAAGCTCGACATGGATTGAACCCTGCAAACCTACAGGAGATGGACAAAGTCCCTGTAGCGACTCAGCAGGATCTCGATCGTGCCGTCGCAGCAGCCAAGAAGGCCTTCAAGACATGGAGCAAGACTCCTTACGAGGAGCGTCGTGAATCTGTTCTTGCTTTTGCTCATGCTGTAGACTCTTATCGTGATGAGTTTCAAGGTCTCCTCACAGCTGAACAAGGGAAGCCGGTATGCCTTGTCCGACTAAAGCTTTGAATGTTTTTGAGACTGATGATGTTAGATTCCTCAAGCTGCGTATGAAACTGACGCTGCTATCGAATGGATGCGTGGCATGGCTCAGATTCCTCTTCCAGAGGATGTTCTCGAAGACACCGAGCAACGCACCATCATCAGTCGCTATACTCCAATCGGAGTCGTTGCAGCTCTTGTACCCTGGAACTTCCCTCTTTTACTCGCCACGGGCAAGATCGCCCCGGCACTATTGACTGGAAACGTGATTATCGTAAAGCCATCGTAAGTGCCATCGTTTGAGAATTCCCGGTTGAGATCACTGACGTGTCAACGCAGCCCTTTCACGCCCTATGGCGGTCTCAAGCTGGTAGAGCTTGCGCAGCAGTTTTTCCCGCCTGGCGTAGTTCAATCGCTAAGCGGCGATGATAAACTTGGGCCTTGGATGACTAGCCATCCTGGCGTTGACAAGATCAGCTTTACTGGCTCAACAGCGACAGGCAAGGCTGTTCTTCGAAGTGCTAGCTCCACACTGAAGCGCGTGACTTTGGAACTGTAAGCCTCCTCTAATTTTCTATACCCTCTATTATCGCTAACAAGATCAGTGGTGGTAACGATCCAGCTATCATATTTCCAGACGTTGATATTGACAAGACTGCTGAAAAAGTAGCGTTTTTCGCATTTCTCAATTCAGGTCAGATTTGCCTCAATCTCAAACGGATCTTTGTCCACCAGAGCATTTATCCCCAGTTCAAAGAAGCACTTGTCAAACATGTCAAGAGCTACACTCTAGGCGATGGGTCTAGGGAGGGCGTGACACATGGCCCGCTGCAGAATGCTCCTCAGTTCAAGCGCGTGAAAGGCTTCTTTGAGGATATCGAGAAGGAGGGCTGGAACGTTGCTGTCGGCGGCAAGATTGAATCTTCTGAGGGGTATTTCGTCAACCCTACTATTATCGACGTGCCCCCTGAGACATCCCGTATTGTTGTTGAAGAACCATTCGGTAAGCCCCAACAATTTTACACAACCTTAACATAGACTGACAATTCATTTTAGGACCGATCGTGCCACTTCTCACGTGGAGTAGTGAGGAAGAGGTGATCGAGCGTGCAAACGATACGACTATGGGACTAGGCGCCTCTATCTGGTGCAATGATATTCGCCGTGCTCACCGTATCGCACGAGAGATTCAAGCTGGTAATGTCTGGGTCAATACGCATTTTGACTTGACTCCAATGGCAGCTTTTGGCGGTCATAAAGAGAGTGGTATTGGAACTGAGTGGGGTGCGAATGGTTTGAAGGGCTTCTGTAACGTTCAGACCTTGTTTCTGAATAAGAATGTCGTGTCGTAGTGGTTTAGGCTTGTATGCAATATCATTGCCGTTTTTTATCCTTATTTGATCTTATTTTCTGGTCGATTGTTGTGGAACGGGATCGCAGCAATCGATGTCCATGAGCGCAAGCAAGTGATGGTCAACGGAGTATTTCTGCCAAACATGATCATCTTGAAAGCCATAATCCTCTATATAGGTTTCTTTAGTATATATTACTCGTCAAATTCCAAGCACAAGGTAGTGCTGAACTCCAGCGATGAAGTACCGTTGTAATGTTGCAGGCCTGACCTTCATTGGAGGTCGCACGTCGAGGGAACGATTCCAACAAAGACACTACACGGGTCTTTGTCTGGCTTAGCAGCCTAGGCCCTCATGCCAGGGGCACTGGAGGGACCCGGCTTACGAGTCCCCACTCTGTCCGATGTCCGGGTTCGCTATCCTAAGTTCGTCATGTGCCGTTGCTCTGTTCCGGACAACGGCTAATAAATCGTTCAAAACGCGGATATGCACAATGGCTCAGTATGAAAATGCACTGTACTTCTATACTTTGTCTTCGTTCAGCAGCTCTTTGTCAACACTCACCGCCAACCATTCAAGATGGCCTCTGTAATTCCCCCGATGATGAGACGTACGCCCTATTCTTCTTCCCTGGAGGGGATTACCCCAATGATCTTATGTCGTTCGTTTCTCCTACGTCTCACTTCGGCTATATCCTACTCAACGTCTGCGGAGCCGATTTGGTCTAACCCACATGAAGCCGTACCTTTCATCGCTCGGGCTCCAAGACTCTCCATCGTGCAAGGTCCCACCAGCCCTCCACTGTGGAACAGAACTCTGGGAGATCTGGTCAAAGAGCAAGCTAAGAAACGTGGTAAAAGGACTGCACTTACTGTACCATGGCAAAACACTAGACTCACATATAAGAACCTCGAGTATCGCAGCTCTATTGCCGCTAAAGCTCTCCTCAACGCAGGTTTGAAGCATGGTGATGCCGTTGGGATATTTGCTGGCAATCGCTTTGAGTACATCGAGTTGTTTCTGGCATCTGCTAGAATTGGGTGTCCGTTCGTGGTGTTCAACACGACAAACTCACCTCATGAGCTATGCTCTGCTGTGGCTCGCAGCGGTCAGTTAGCCCAACTCATAGAACATGCAGAACTCTGATATTGTTTCGCAGACTGTAAAGCGCTGTTTATTGCATCGTCCATTGGATCTATCAAAACGGATGATCATGTGTATCAAGCTGCCACGACAGCAGAAGTCAGCGCCTCTCTGGAGCAGCTTATTATGCTTGATAGATCTCCATCGCGGGAGCTATTTAACTGCCATAGATACGAGGACTTCCTGAATGACGGAATTAACGGATCTATGACGGACGAGCAACTTGAGCGAGCTGAGACCCGTGTTCAACCCTCGGACGTATTGAACATGCAATTTACTTCTGGTGAGAAAATGCTCTTCAAACAGATAGCTCTTCGACTCGCTTTGCAGTCTCTGACATGTCTTCAGGTACTACTGGCCTTCCAAAAATCTCCATGCTCACACACAAGTATGCAACTCTTTCTTGTCAAGCCACTATCAATCTCCTGACAATCTATTCTAGCAACTTGCTCAATGACGGCGGGTATGTGGGACATGCCATGAGACTCACCCAAGAAGACGTCGTATGCTGTCCGCCCCCTCTATTTCACTGTTTCGGCCTGGTCATGGGATTTCTCGCATCCTTTACCCATGGTAGTACTATCGTGTTTCCTTCCGACAGATTCAACGCGAGGCAAACTCTCGATGCAGTTGAGGCAGAGAAGGCTACTGCACTACTCGGTGTCCCCACAATGTTCATATCGGAGCTGGAACAGATGGAATCACTGCCTCGCAGAATCACAACAGTGCGTACTGGTCTCGTCGCTGGCTCGCCTGTGTCGCCTAGCCTGATGGATGAACTGAGAGCGAAGCTCAATGTCCAGGGTATGCTTATCGCATATGGAATGACGGAGACGAGTCCTGTGACCTTCATCACTTCCCTAGATGACCCAGATGACAGGATGCTGACAAGTCTTGGTCGTGTTCTTCCCCATACCGCAGCTAAGATTGTCGACACCAATGGAAACGTACTTCCTATCGGGGAACGCGGGGAGATCTGCACCAGTGGGTTCGCCCTGCAAAAGGGGTACTATAAAGACGAGATCAAGACACAGGAAGCAATGAGACGGGATGAGAATGGCGTGTTGTGGATGTATACTGGTGACGAGGGATATTTGGACGAACAAGGCTACGGATTCATTACTGGCCGCATCAAAGATCTAATTATCCGTGGAGGGGAGAATCTGTCGCCCAGCGAGATTGAGAACCAGCTGCTACGTCACCCAGAAGTAAGAGAAGCTTGCGTGGTGGCAGTCAAGGATAAGATTCATGGTGAAGTTGTGGCAGCATTTTTACAGGCATGTTCACAGGAGAAGAAACCGTCCGATGAAGATATCAGGGACTGGGTTTTGCAAGATTTGAGCCCTGTCAAGGTGCCGGCATTCATCTTCTGGCTTGGTCACGATGGCGTGGATGCTGAGTTGCCCAAGACGGGAAGTGGAAAGTATCAGAAGCATATCATTCGCGATATTGCGAATCGATTAGCAGGAGAAATAGGTACAGCAGATGATTAAATACATATCTTGTTTGTTACTGTAATTACTTTAAATATATTACTATATTGCCCTCAGGGGGCAAGAAAACACCAAACATTAATATAAGGTATCAAAATAAACTTAGTAAAGAGCACCCTAAGCTTAGGCTAAATTTAGCTAATATTTTCATCGCTTAGGGTCTAAGGTCCCGAGTTTTCTTTCCTTTCCTAGATTGCTTTCTGGTTGATATACTAAGCTCAGACCCTTTATGAATCCTTTGCCAATATTTGCAGTTGAGGATTGTGACTGGCTGCTTAAATTAGAAAGAACTTGGAGCTGTGACGCTTGATCCAACAGGGGCTGTGCCGGGTTAATAATCTTGCACAGCCGGCGGGGCCGTTTCAAATTCATATAAAGATGCCTGTTGCAACCAACACCCAATCCTGGCTGCAGCTGACCAACACCTGTTTTCCTCACTCTTACCATCCTCCGAAGTGCCATTCATCTCTTTGCACTGCACCTATCGCAACAATGTCGGATAACCCACCACGCGACAAGCCAATTACTACTTGGTTCAGGTTCAAGCTTCCAGAGGACATTTTACTAGATGAATCATTATTCCATGCTCTGCATCCAACCAGGGAAGAGTGGGCACATGTTCGTCTTTGCAAATGCCTCATGACTGAAATTTACTTATTCTCCAGGCCTGCTACGGAAGAATCAAGGAATCTCCACAAGACTGTGTGCTTATAGTCGATTGGTATCGCACCAGATCCTGGCTTGAGTTCTCACAGTCAGATAGCTACGAAGAGTTGCTTTCCAGCCTTGGCTCTCACTCGGATATTCCAGCAGTGAGTGAGATCATCGACTTCGCCAGGGACCACCCCACGATTGCGATGTCGTCTCATACCGAGTTGAAAAGAGTCTATTTCCCAGCTTCAATCTCGCTGGAAACCCGCAAGGCTGTTTGGGACAGAGTTCGACATCTGGGACCTTCAGTTGCCTACGGCAAAAAGTTTCAGCACAGGAACCCGTACACATTAGGCCCGAGCTTGGCTTGGATTGAAGGGAATGTAAAATGGGAGGGACAGGACGCGGTATCATGTGTCTGGATTCATAAGTGGAAGAATCAGGAAGCCGAGGAGAAACTCAAAACCACCCAACGGTATTCGCACATGAAGGATGGCGAATTCATAAAACCTCTCATTCTTGATCTATTCGAGCAGGGTCTTAGAGATCTGGGCGCTTTGGGATGGGAGGAATGTCACGTGAACTTTGAGACGACGTGCTACATCCCGTAACGAGAACGACAATCAGATAGCATTATGACATGACCTTAACTCTCAATAACGCTGAACAATTGATACCTAGAACCATCACTATAAGTTACCCTCCTTGTTATCACACTGAATACCCGAGGGCCCCCCGGCACTTGCGATTGCCCTCTCTACACAGCCCGCTTTGATGGTTATCGGCAAGGTAAAAGTAAACCTATGCCGCGCAGTCCAGCCATCCCCTGTCTCAACTTCAACCGCACTAGAATGCCAGTCCGTTATTGCTCCACAGCCCTTTTCTTCACTCTTCAGCTTCTTCCCATCGTCATCTATCCAGCCGTAGCCGTTCGCCACAATGGTGACTGTGTAGAAGAGGGGAACGGCGAGTCAGTCCTCAACTGACTCATAGGCAGCTTGGGGTTCAGGAGCGGGTCCTTGCTCACAGTTGGGATAGTGGCAGGGATAATGGGTATACACCATACCGTCGGCATCTGTTGTTGTCGTTGCATCGTCTTTGCAGTTGGGCATACAAGCAACCTGTTATACCTGTGAGACCACTTGCTGATAAGATTAACGGTTGTATTATTCCCAATACCACCCTTTGCCGTAAAGGTGAACCTTTTCTCATCAACATCTGAGGCTCCGAATAGAAGCTCAACATAAGTTCCACCTAAAAGTATCAGCATTGCCTAGAAGAGTGAGATTGATGGTTATCTTACTAGAATGATAGGGAGCTTTCCACTTGATTTCAAATCCTTTCCGCCATCTCCACTCTCAATGCTATTGTCATCGTCGTTCCCAACCTTCCAACCCTTGACGGCGTCTTTAACATTATCATCGTCAATCACAAAGTCCCAGTCTGACCCTTTATCATCCGATATAGGGATAAAGAACTTCAGGAGGCCGCCTTGAGTTGGTATTGCTGCATGAGCCGTCGTCGAGTATGTTTCGTAGCCCGCGTCGCAGAATGGTGTTATCTCTGGTGTCGTCATGGGAACAGCTGCTACGTTGACTCAAGATGCACAAGTGGGCCTCTCGACACAAGCTTCTCGATTTCCTGAGCTCCCACATTCTGGATGAGTGACCGTCGAAACGCAAGAGAGGCTGGAGGAGGTTGGAGCACCAGTAGAAGGAGCTCGGGTGAGTGTTGGGAAGGACTCGGTAGTAGCTTCGGTCATTATGACTCGGGACGTAGGAGATGTGAACCTGCCAAACTTTGTATCTAGTCGAGCTTGAGCTGTGCTTCTGTATACTTATCGATTTCCTATTCCTCCCATGTGATCCTGATGGCTGTTATAGTTAGGGTCTCCGTGCTAACTGTAGTTGTTTGAGAGATGGTTCTTGAGGAATCCTCTCCTTCTACGTCACAGCCGTAAATTGCGTTGCAAGTGGAAATAGTACTCTGGGCTGTTGTAGATGCAGTAGTCCCATCAACCGAAACCCTGTAAGAAGTAGCAGTGATGCACATCTAAGCTGTCTCAGTCTTACAATCGTCCGACTTGCTGGAGAATGTTAGACTACCGGCCGGGTCGATACTAAGATATAAATAGAAGTCTAACATACCAGGAACGGGGAAGTCTTAACGGCTACATACGTGAAACCTAGGGCACACTACGCCAAAGTGGAAATCACCGATGTTTCGACCATGCTGACGGCACTTCCTCCATGAGATCCAGTTCCTATTGGAGGATCATTCTTTGCTACTCTTACTCTTGTGGGTTCAAATGAGGTTACTCAAGCGTTGGTTTTGGGCTCGGAGCCGACTGCGCAGCCCCCGACATTGAGACTTCACGCACACTTGCTTCAAAATGCCCCGGACACGTCAGAATTTGTGATTAATGTCAAGAACCTATTTCTCTTCGGGGGACGCGCTGTGTTCAATGGAGACTCCACCTATATTACTAGCAGCAAGAGCTTGTCAGCGAAGGGAATCATAAAGCTGGGCCTGACGGACACAAGCTCTGTAAGTCTGGATATGAGGTTAGAAATCAATGATGATGGAACGGGTTTCTCGCTTTCGGGGAACCTTCATCTACCGATATCATCGACAAGCCATTTGATCACATGTTCAATGTTCAACTCAAGAAAATAGATTTCAGCGGCCTTATCTACAAGGCCAGCAGACAAAGAAAATCGGATTATTTGCTTTCTGGAGACGTGTACCTTCAGGTACTCTTCGACCTGACCTTCAAGGCAGAATTCATTTCAAAGATGGAAAGGCAGTTGTCACCAGCCTAGCACTGATTCCAAGCAAGCCAGCCAGCAATCCCAGTGAAAAATGCTTATTCAGACATGATTAAACCTTGAGATCCAGACAGCGGTTCCTGGTCACGGGGCTATAGCTCGTTCTCCTTCGATAGTGCCAGGGCGGAGTTACGTATCAACAAGGATATCATATCATGGCTGTCATCACGTTATTTAGCAAGCCGTTTTCACCGCAGGGGAATAGCGGTGACAGGCCAGGCCCTCCATCCTATTGACTTCAGTTTCTTAAGACCGACAGAGAAAGAGCCCAAGGATTCAATCCCGGCACTAGGTTCATCAGTCAAAGTCAACACAACTAAAGATAAAGTAAGTGCTTCTACCCGTAAGGAATATTGAACATGTTAGCTAACTGAATGACAGACAGTTTATCAGGCAGAAGCGGGGATTTTCATATTCAATTTGCCCTGGCTTGACACATTGTTTACGTGCCAACAAAATGAAGGGCTGGAAGGCATTGCAGCATATCCTGGCACGATTTTAGGCTTCCTAAATCTCAAAATTACAATCACCAATAAGGATGGTCAATTCCATCTAAGAGGATGGGAGATGGTGGAAGACAAGGGCGATAAAATCGACATCGCTAAGGTGATTTGCGAAGCGTCCGAGAAGGACCAAAATGACTGCCCGAAACTTGTCGAACTTGTATTCGACAAAACTGTCAAGACGAAATTCAACTTCACTTTGGGTACCTCTGGGGCTGAAAAGCCTAAGGAAAGGCTACGGCTCAATCTGGAATGGACGTACGATATTACCGTACACATCCATGGTCAGGCTGACTTTAACTTGCCTAGACTTAAGCTTCCACCTTTGCCGTTAACTATCAACCCTCCTTCCTCAATCGATGAGCTGCACGAGATGCTTTTCAACTCGATTGTTGACAGTGCTGTTGGCACAGGAGGTGTCCTACTTGAGCCCAGGAATTTGCCATACTTTGTCGCCTTACTCGCGGTCATGATGGCCGAGAAGTGGACCAAGGACACGATCAAATGATTGCTTTGTCGGAAAGCGGGCGGTGAGAATATTAATTAACGTGGCGAAGACCTCGTAGAACATGACAGCAACGACATGGACAAGCCTGACAGCTCTGGGAACACTTCCATTACAAATTTTCTGGCAACCACTGTGGCTACTGATCTTGGGGCCGCTCTTGAAGCACTAGGTGGCGCTATAGCAGCAGCAGTAGAATTTGGGATTTTCCTTGCAGGCTTCTTGTGGTTTATAGCTGCCTTACTTCCCTTGTTTAGTAATAATAAGAGGCTATTAGCATTAAAGAAGAAGGGAGATAATATTTATTTTTCTTTATTAAATATAACTTAAAAATTATTATATTTAATTACTTTAAAAGAGTATATTAAACATATAGATTATTTAATATTATAATTATTTAAGAGAAGCTTTACTTTTTTTAAATAGTAAAGTTATATAATTAATTATCTTTCTTTTTTAAGCTGGCTAAATAGAAGGAAATTGCCTTAATAGGATTAATTAAGTAACAGTTTAATAAATTTCACTATAGACTATTCTTCTATGATAGTTTGCTCAAGAACACTTGTAGTGACTCAACAATAACCTGATGATCCTCTTGCTGAGCCAGGCCGCTCACAACAATCGCAGCGATAGGTCCTTCAACGCCCTTAACACACACTGGAAACCCGCCACCATGGATCGCATAGTCACCAGCTGTCTCACCAAGTTGAAACTGAGCCTTGAACAAGTCCTCATTACCCATCTCAAACAGGTGATGGCCCGCCCAAGTACTCATTCCAAATCTCAGCACAAAATTTCTCTTGCGAGCTACCCAGTTGTCATTCTCTGGCACGGTTCCGGGCCGCGAGGTGGCGTGGAAGAGGAGTTGGTGGTTATTGGCGAGTGTGATGTTTATTACGGCTGCGGTTTCGGTGACTTCTCTGAGACGATCTTGTATCAAGATGCCTATGTCAAAAGCATCCTCTGCAGTGAAATGCGGGAGCACGAGAGTCTTCTCCTGGGCTGTAATCTCAGCAAACTGCAAAGACGGTCAGCTTTAGCCACAGGAATGGGGAGTCTAGTGTTAGAGAAAGCTGGGAAGCTTACACTAGATAGTGAGGTGCCTAAAGGAGTTGGAGCCATTGCTTATATCTGATGGCAAGAGATAATATGTGCAGATAGAACCACGAGATATATTTCTTAATAATTTTCAGGGCGTACTTATACTCAATGTCGATCACGTTGTTCGTAACAACATCGTGGAGCGAAGGTGTTCTCTGACATACTTCTTTTGTATACTTCCTTGGCAATGACTCGACCGACCACTGAGACGACAATCCGATACTCCGCGGCGATGAGAAACTAACTTAGTGTCTTGGTGTGTAGCTTTAGATCCATTGTTGAGCACTCCGAGACTCCGTGACCCCACCTTTTGAATCAGCTGCCTCAACCTTGACACGTAGTTTTCACTAATCTGTGGCCTTTCTGGTCTCCTAAAGAGACAGTGGAATGTCTTTGGGTCTCATTGCAGAAGGCGAAATTATGAGGATTCTGCAGAACAGTTCATGCAACAGATTCCTGGTATTACAAACCTGTGCCCCAGAAACATGACGCCACCCCAAATTGGCCTTGAACGATTACAGGGGAGATAAACACGGAGAATACTTCTGTAAATACATAATTTCCATTGATTTATCATACCAAATAACTTCCACCAAGCGTATATACGAAAGATACATCAATGTCTACCAGACTACTGCCCAACAATACAAACGAATATGCCCAAACATGATGTTGAAGGTATCGCTTGTTCCGGCTCTCATAATGGTGCTTCCGGCTTGTTCTGCGACGCGTTGACACGATCAATGTGCTCAATAGATCCTGCCGCCATGACTTTATCAGCCACTACTCCCTCCTCTGGAACCGCGGCGTTTTTCCCGTCAAAGATTCGAGATATCTCCTCTAGACTGTGACCCCGAGTCTCAGGAAACGTGAAATAAATCACAAGACCGCCAGCCGAGAGAACAAAGACGTACACCAAGTAGTACTTCCACTCAATGGACTCGAGAGCGATTGGGTTGACAAAGATGTTGAAGAAGACGGCTGTAGCGGTCGACACCCACATGGTCGAGAGGCCCCGAGCCCGTAAATTGAATGGCCAGATCTCCACCGGATATGACACCACTAGAGGTGTGAACGCCAAAGAAAAGCTTCCGTACATGATGAACAAGAATGGAATGACGGCTGTACCCACTGCTGATGATCCAGTCTTGGCGAAGGTGGCCGAGAGAGCAGTGATGAGGATGTAAGATATGAGCATGCCGATAGTAGCAGATAGGAAGAGAACGCGACGGCCAACACGATCGACATTAAATGCACCAGCTAAAGAGCATACAAGATTCCAGATTTGCAGGAAGCCATTAATCAGAGTCTGGTTTGTGACTGTTGTGACACCGATTGAGGCCAGGACTGGGGGCAGGTAATAAGCTGCAACGTTCTGGCCAGCCCATTGATCGAAGACTCCTAGGAAAACAGTAATGAAAGTCCTTTTCCTATTGGCAGGTGTGGCAATCATCTCGCGATACGAACTGCTCTTCTGGAAATCCCGCTCCATCTCAATGCTTCTTGTAATCTCGGCAAACTCGAACGCTGCCAGCAGGGAGGATTCGTCACCCTCAGCATGGTATTTGACGAGAAATGCTCGGGCGTCGTTATTTCGGCCTTTGGAAGCCATGTAACGAGGAGATTCCGGGCACATGACGAGTCCGGGGATTACGATGATGGGAATCATAACTTGAAGGAGAGATGGGATTCGCCAACTCCAAGAATTGTCGTAGTTGCGGGTTCCGAACGTGGCCCATGCAGCCAGGAACGAGCCTTGAATGGTTAGTACTTATGACCAAAATTACCAGATACATGCATAGTCAAGACTTACCAACGTACCAGCCGCAAAAGAACATGCTGGTAAGAATAGCCCGATGAGTCGGAAATGCTGTTTCGGTCATCAATAGTGGTACGCTACCACCGAAGAAAGCGCTTGCAAAGCCAATGACTATGCGTGCCACCACAAACATAGGTATGTTGATAGCGCCAGTCTGTAAGCCCGCACCTAAAAACAGCCAGAAATAGCCGATGAAGATAGTCGGCTTGCGACCGTATCGATTAGACGACCATGCAACAAGGGGAAACATAGCGATGGAGCCAAGATTCTGTGCGCCACTTATGAATCCGAGCCAAGCACCAGTGGGATGGTCCATGAAGGACTGCCAATGGGGAAGAGCCAAAAGCCCATTTCCCATGGAGCCATCATATCCGTTGCCAGAAGCGAGGAGGGAGAGACTGATGATGCAGAAGTTGAGACGCAAGAGGTTCGGTTTCTTGTACCACGGCGTGTCATCTGCAGGTAGAACGGCGGCCAGTTCTGGGCCCACGGCCTTGGAGATACCAGACTTCATGGTCGCAGAGTAAGAACAAAATCACGGACAGGATGAAAATAGTCTTGCTTGAAAGTCAAGCCTTGATTGGGAGTCGAAAGATTGGGTAGCTGCGAGGACTATATATCTACCTACTTAAAATGCCATTGGTCGGAATCTTTTTCCGTACTAGTCACACCCCCTGCACATGATTATATGTAGGGCTTGAATGTCCAGGGAATTAAATTCCGAGCTACATCCTCCCCCAGATATTATCTTCGGAGGGTCGGGGTCCCCGTGGGGTGACTTGCGCTACTGGTGCTAGATTAATAAAAGGTGCACGGTAGCGTCCAAAATTGCATCACTCGACTATCATTTGACCATTGCGACGAGTCTGGACTCCGGAATGATCCGCAGGATCTGTAGACGTGCTTCCCGGCAAAACCCCGCTTGGTTGTGGCGAATATACAGACTCCACGTCACATACGACGTAACCCAACAAGACGATTTACGAGTCAAAGCGCAAGTGGACTCGGCCCGTCCAGGCATTTCATCGGTTGTTCTTTACGGTCCTGGGGCCGGGGACATAAAAGTCTAACCTTTAATAGCCAGCTTCATGAGAGCATTTTAAGTTACCTATGGTAGCTCCACAGTCCATACATACACCAAGGGGTAAACACAATTTATAATCACACTCTATTTCCGTATCATCATGGGCCTTGTATTGGAATTCTACCTTGTAATGTTAACAGACATGAATATTCTGCTACCTCCATTCAACTGTTACACGGTTCTCATGCGACTCTTTTGCCAATTCTAGGATTCGCAGGCAGTCCATGATGGCGGGCAGCTTAATAACCAGCTCCTCCTTGCCTTGGATAGCTTGGGCAAGGTTCTCGTACAGTTTCGCAAAGTTTCCTCTGATTGCGGGGACTTGGCCAGTATACTTGTTGGTCTCAGGATCAAACTTCTGGATAGAACTGTCGAACTCATCGTAAGTAGTAAGTGTGCCCCAAAACCTTTCGGGCTCCTTTGCAAAGTCAGGGTCATCAGGGCTCTTTCCAGCATTCATATGCTCCTCTTGAGGACAAGTGCTTCGCTGCTGGAATTTGATGTAGGATCCTTTGGTTCCTCGTATCCAATATTTGAGTTGCTTATTCATCGGCGTGACGGTTGTCGTCTTGACGGTAACTATCTTACCAGTCATGGGATCGCCGTATTGTAAGACTATCGTAAATGAGTCTTCGACATCACTTACTACACCGCGATGAACGCGATAGAATGCAGTGACTGATCGGGGACGCCCGAATAGTGTGTATGTATGGAAGATGCTGTGAGAACCTTGAGTGACATCACGTTAGTCATCTTCCACATCAGAATATTTGCGGCTCTTAATGGAGACCTTAAGGAAGTGTACGTACCAAGGGCAAAAGCTATTCCACTTCCTGGGGTGTACTTCTTGGGAAGGATCTTCAGCCAGCTTGGGGTTTCAAAATCGTAATGGATCTCCGCCTCAGTAATTTCGCCAAAGGGGTTCTTCTTTTTCAGCTCTAGCAATGTTTGGAAATCTCCATCCTGTATTTCCAGAGTTTTAGTTAACTAAACAGGTGATGTCAGAGCTGAGGAATTAACTCGACTTACCCATCTTCGATTTTGGAAATAAGTGACAATTTTCCCAGCCTTTTCAGCGGCCGCGATGACTTGATCAGCCTCGTCAGCTGACACTGCGAAAGGCTTATCGACAATGACTGCAGTATATGTTAACGTTTTCATTTCCTTCTGAAAGAAATGTCAATCAAGATCTACCATGTTTTCCCGCTTCCAAAGCCTGTATGGCGAAAGCAGCATGCGTCTCCGTGTGGGTAACAACAACCACCAGATCGATGGCCTTATCGGCAAAGAATTCCGTAGCGGTACGGTAATGTCTGATCCAAGGTAGGTCCACAGTGCAATGCGAACCTTTGGGAGCTGTTCTTGGATCTTGCGGTGCTTCGGATCTCTGTAGCACAGCGTATGCCTCTAGATCTTGTATAGACTGGATAAAAGGGAGATGAAACTCCTTTGCTGCGTTACCATAGCCAATCACACCGACTTTAATGGCGCCCATGATTGAGTCTTAGGCTTAATACTGGTCGTGAAGTTCAAGTTTGGAGAAGCGGTGAGTAGGCGAAGAGGGACACGCTGTGGACTGAAATCACAGGTTATGTGAGGAACGTCTTCAAATCAGCTTAGTTGTATAAGATCACTAAATTTCTGAATGGCCAGTCTTGTCTGGATTATGTAGTTAATTGGTAACTGAGGAGAAGCCACAGGACGATCATTAGAGCTAGCTGTAATAGGAAAGGTAAAGAAAGCCACAAAATCTACGGTAGATTTAAGCAAGTATCCACCAACAAGTCCGATACTCCGCGAGTGGGTAATACATTGCATAATGGAGTCTGATCTGATGCAGATGGTACGATTACTTAAGTCAGAGGTACGTACTGATTATTAAATTTTAGGCTTTAGTCGAGTTCAGTCGAAACTTGTAACAAAGATCCACAGCCATGCCTGAGATGTCTAACCGAATGGAGATAGGACGCCGAGGTCCGATTTGTCTTTATTTAGTTCGGGCATCTCCCCCACACTTTTCATATGGATTTATGTCCTATACTCCCCGAAGTCGTTCATCATCCCCGCTTCAATCGCTTAACGTGCTTCTGTAAATACCATGGACTCAGGTTCTCCGGCCCGTCGTGACAGAGGGTCCCGGTATCGCAGTATGACGCATTATCGGAAGCGGGCTGTAACAGCATGCGAGCCATGCAGAGCACGAAAAACCAAGTGCACCAATGAAAGGCCCTCATGTCAGTCCTGTATCAAGCAAGGGACCCCATGTTCGTACGAGCAACGGACAAACCACTCCTCGTAAAGGGGCACGCTCTATTTTTAGTCAATACTCAGATGAGGCTAACCTAATACACAGATTCGACCCAGCAAGCTTGATGATTTTAGACAAGTTGAACCAGGTGTTGAGTAAACTCGACGAAAACAGGGACGACCCATCAACTACAACAGTAGTCATCCCTAATACACCAAGAAGTCTAGAAGTCTCAGTCCCGATCCAAGACGAGGTATACTTCTCTTCACCCTTTACATCCACCGACGCCATACTCAGTTGGCCCTTGTTCGAACCTGAGTTAGGTCAAACAAACCTCAGACAAGAGCTCCTCGCGGCAGATCATCAAAGAACGAGGGACCTTGATAGTAACCCTCATGAATCCTCAGGGGATAGTTATGTGCACCGTGCAAGTATATGCGAGGACGACATTCCAAGACACATCGAGCAGTTTATACGATTCGTTCATATCAAGAATCCTATACTGGACACCAATTTGCTGAAGCAATACGCAAGCAACATTGTAGAAAATGGTCTTAGATGGGATGGGGTCTCGTGCATTGTAGTAAGTTTCATTTATCGTTTGTTCAATGTTTGCCATTGTGACTTACAAGGCTTACCCACATAGCTTCTTGCTTGTGCTCTAGGTGCGATTGCAGCTCGTTTCGAAACCATTAGTCTCGACTCCCACGATTACCCGACGATGCTTCATCCTTGTGTGATTCTGGTACGAGAGGCACAGCAGAAAGCTTCTATCAGCTTGCCAGTCGGAGACTTGGCCTGTTAGATCGGGGTATCATAGCCTGCCAGTGCCAACTCCTCTGTGGAATCTACCTAATGTACACGATGCGACCCCTGGAAGCGTGGCGTAAGTTTTATAACGCATCCATTACCTGCGCCTTATACTTAAAGGGGCGAGATAGTCTCCACAGGAGCAAAGAGAACATGGATAAAGACGAGTCCTTTTTAAACCAATCCCATCAGCGATTATACTGGACATGCATCAAGTCAGAATGGTAAGTTTCCATGGCATTGACCTCGAGCCAATGTGGCTAACTACTATTCAGTGAATTACGATCACAATTGAATATGCCCGTGTCAGAGCTGGCCATGTATAATATTCCAGACGCATTCCCTTCACCGCCTACATTTTTAAGTCTATCAGGAGACATCGAAGGCCCTACAAACATTACCGACTTGTCACTGATGGGGGCATCCTCCACGCAGACGTCGCCTGGGAACTTGGATATGCAACACGTCGAAGAGGAATCGTGGTTCTATTACCTGAGTGAACTCGCTTTAATACGTATAGAGAGCCGAGTCTCCTCTACCTTCTATCAGAAAAGCAATAGCTCATGGTCTGAAGCTAATGTTGGCGAAATGGTTTCTCTGGCTGAGAATTTCGAACTACAACTACAAAACTGGTACGATTGCTAAGTCACCTTCCTTTCAGTCCGGCCAGATTCTTAATAATGAGTTAAATGCCGATCCGGATACTCACACATGTGCTTCTTCTTACTAGGGCCTCTATGCTTCCAACAACACTTAGCATCCAGGAGCTCTCGTCAAATGAGTTAACGAGTGAGCTTAAATACGTGCTGCATGGTCGCTACATGCTGGTTAGAAATCTCGTATACAGGCCTTTCCTCTACCTGGTTGCTCACAAAACGAACTTAGACGATGAAGAACTCTAGCTAATTAAACCGCTGGCTGAAAGAGCTCTTCGAATGTTAATGGCAATAACTGACTTCGGATCAGCGTACCATCGTCATCACGGAACATGGTTAGCTGGCCGAGCTTGTATAAGTGGTGCTTTAATGCTTTATGCTGGGATTAAAGCTGGTTTGGTTAAAGAGAATGATTTATATAATGCGAAACAACACTTAGATATCGGTTCTATTACGCTTGCATACTGGGAGGCAGAGTGTCCTGATCTTAGCAGGGCAAGGCAATTATTAGAACTTATACAATCTATAGTCCAAAGTAAAATTAAAACAATTATAATTTACTAACTTATAAAAATATTTATTTATATAAAAAGATTACTTATTAATTATTATTATATTTTTAAGTAATATTCTTACTAAAAGTATTAATTTATTTAACTTTTTAATAAAATATCTTATATTCTTTTTTAAATTTTTATAAGTTAAGTTATATAGAAGAAAGAAATACAGTTACCTAATTAAGTATTAACTGAGCATGGTAGAGCTGTTACAGCGCTATTAAGGTAGAGGAATTACAGAAGTCTGGTAGGTGACGGTTGATGGTGGTATTGGGACGGCTCGCTGATGGGAGCCTTTTATGTTGGGGGTCACTGTTAGAATCTGCACCGAGTGGTTCGGCCGGGGTCGGTGAACAGAACACCCAAATTACAGCTCAGATATTGAATGACTTTGTTGTAAACGTATGGTTTATAACTCCTACCGATTCGATCTGCTTGTCAAATGAGCTGTCCGCGACGTACAAGACCTACGAGCTTACCTTGGACGGGGCTGCGCGACTCGGTGGTGGCCTCGTCTCGATCAAACTCTCCTAACAAAAGGCAGTGCTCTTCTGGGTTACGCTCGATAACCGAGTCGAGACGCTTGTGCTCACTAGAACCAGTTCTGGTGGCTGGGACAAGGACCATCAGCATCTCACCGACCAGCATGCTATATGGGAAGCAACAGGAATCGCGGCCATTCAAACAAGCTCAAGCACGTTCTATGTATGGTGGATGGCCCACAGAGTGACTATGGAGATCTTTGCAGATTGATGTTGATCTTGAGAAGCAAGCATCTGAGTGGCTGGTCTATGAGCAGCTTCCGTTAGGGAATGTGCGTTAGACAAGAAGGATATTGGCAGGCTCGAGAGCTAGCCCGGATACTGATATCTGGTATGTTGACTTGACAGGGAGTATTGAGGGGCAGTCTTTTAAAAGATAGTAAATGAACAAGACCCTGATGCCTTCAGGCGAGGCAAATGCCTCCGCCGAACTTGAATCTACAATCTTCCTGCTATGCCTCTTTTTACGGTGCCTTCTTTTATTATACCTTTCAAAAGATGCTGTGAGTTCAAGCATTAGCATACGATGAACTGGACTAATGAACCACTGAATAACCTTAAGTATATTGTGAACCTAGAAAGAAGAAAGGTAAAGACCCCATTGACGAAGATTAAGATATCAGCTCCACACAGGAGGCCTTCTACAATCCTAAATATTAAACACAATAAGCTCTTTCCTGCATTTTGGCATAACAGAACAATGATTTTACTTTTGCTAATACAAGGTTTAAGCTAAAAACACACAGAAGACCTCTAAAGAGGGGAGGTAAACAATAGAGGGTCAGAAGGGACTGGCTATTGAAGAAAGCTAATAAAGGGCTAATTCTTCTGAGACGACTTACCGTAATCCGTATGATGGAGTAAGACAAGACCCTGCATTTAACTATCTGAATCACTTATGCCTTTGGCGGCCAACAGGGTAAGGGAGACCAATTAAGCAAAGGAATAAAGATTTTCCGGGGAAGCCGCCACTAACATGGTGTCATCTGCATGTCACTTTTCTTAGGCCGCGGGAAAACCTTAACCTTCAACACCAATGTAGACCAACAAGGCATGGCAGATAATAAGCCGCACTTTGGAAAAGTCCCCGCGGTAAGAATCTTGTTCAAGACAGCATTACAGGTAGTTGGAAGCTAACTACATACCGCTAGTGTGACTATTGCCGGAGTAAAAAGCTTAGGGTAAGTCACTATCTCAATCTTCTGAAGTATAGCCGCTCACAGACGAAGTGCTCCAAAGAAAAGCCGATATGCATGAGCTGTGCGCGGTCTGGGAGGCCATGTCGTTATAGCGAGAGGACACAAAGAACTCCTCTTACCCGAGAGTACTTATTTGGCCAAACCCTTGCAACTACCTAGCTGACCCCTCCCTTCAGCTATCTGACTAGAGTTGAGAGACGCCTCGCAAACGTGGAGCGCCTGTTCCACCAGCTACTCCCTGATGTTGACATCAATGAAGCACTGGCGTCGCGGGGCGTTGAAGTACAGGAAGACGCATCCCAGCCGGATACATCTCTGTCGCCACCGATAAATCCTTCATCACCTGATACTCCAGTTCAGGCCAGCGGTGCCATTTCAGATGCTGTACCTGCTGAAAGCGATGGCTTCGATTGGCAGGAAGACGTGGACGAGCTGACTGACGGGATGGCGTCGTTATCCGTTGAGCCGAGAGGAGCGGGATACCTGGGTAAGCCAATGAGCGCAGAAATAAACAGGCAGCATATTAACTGACTCTCACCAGGACCGACTGCTGGTGTCTTTTTTCTTAGATCACTGCTTCTCTGGACGGGTCATTCTAGGCCCTTCATGGGCAGTAGTCCCGAGGTTTTACGACCCTACGTTGGGGTAGAATCTTCTTCCCATCTATCTAACTCGGTCACGTCAAGACAGGTTATCGAACAATTAGTAAATGGCTATTTTGAGGTCTACCACCGCAGCTATCCTTTCGTGCACGAACCCACCTTTCGAGCCCAGCTGCACGAGGTCATACAACGACCAAAAGAACGCTCATGGCAAATGCTGCTCTACACCATCATGGCACTAGGAGCGTGGTGTCTCAACAACGACAACGCTGAACTAGATGATGAGCTATACCATCTCGCACTCTCGTTTGGAGACGCCGAGTGTTTGTTCGCGAGCGCGGATTTGACGTTTGTCCAAGCTCTTATTCTGTTTAGCAATCTAAGCCAGAAGCGCAATAAGCCTAACACGGGATCTAACCAGGGTTTAAAATTCCCATGGGTACCTAATGATAGCTTAATGCCCAGTCACCCAGGCATCTAGTTAGGTAAATAATATTATATATAGGTACCTATAGGTATTTTAGAATATTCTTATAATACCTATAATATATATAGATATTAGAAATTGCCTATAGGTATTTATAAGTAATATTATACTCTTTTATATAATTCTTAAAAGTAGTATAAATATAATATATTTATAGTAATTATTTATAATAATTTATATAAAAAGCATATTTCTATATATATAAAAAATATTAAATTAAATATATCCTATTTATATAAAAAGTATTATTAGTTTTTAGCTAACTGCTTAATATTAATACTTTAAGAATTTATTCTTTTAATCTAGCTTTTAACTTATAATAATTACTATAAGTTAGTATATTAAGCTTTATTTAATTTAAGTCTTTTTAAAGGTATATAAAGATAGAAATTAATAAAATCTAAATTATAAAAAGATTAAAGTAAGCTTAATAGTATAAGTAATAGAGATTAATTAGTAAATAATTATAAAAGTTATAAGTCTTAAGAATAAAAGGAAGATATTTATAATTAAGAAAGAATAGAAGATAGTTATTAATAGATTATTAATAGAGTATTTATATAAATAACTTCTTCTTTATATATTATTAGTAAATAAAGAAAGGTTAAATATTATAATATCTCTTTAAGTAATATAAAATATATAAGAGCTTTTTATAGCTCTTTAAGCTAATCTAGGGAGTCCTTTATAAAAGAAAATAGCTTAAATAAGTCTAAGTTAAAAGACTCTTAAGATTAGTTTAAAGCTATAGAATAGAAATATAATAAGAATCCTTTCTTAATTAAAGAAACCTTTAAAGTATATTATTTATATTAGCATATAAAGTAATATATACTTTATGCTCTTTTAATTGTAATAGTACTTAGTTATATTATAAAAAGGTCTCTAGCTATATAGCTTAATATAGAATATTTAAGATTATAAGTAATATAGGCTTAGAATTAAAGGAAGCTTTTTCTAGATTACCTTTTTATTTATTATATTAATTAATAATATAATATAATATTATACTAAATATACCTTCTTTAAAGAAAGATCTATATATAATTAAAGCTAATTTTTAAGAGTAGCTAGCCTATAAACTATAGTAAGTATATAATTACTATATTAGATTACTATAAATACCTTTTTAAGACTAAAAAAACTAAAAAGAAGATTCTATTTCTCTATTAATAGTAATATAAATAGATCTATATAGCTAGATATATATTAAGAGGTATAAAGTTAAATGAAGTTAGCTTTAGCTTATTCTTTAATACTGCTAATACTTAAAGATAAAAGAATAGATTAAATACTATTTTAGTAAGTATCTTATTTTAATTTTAGTAAAAGTAAAAGAAGAAGAATAATAAGATAAGGGGTCTTAGTAATAAATAAATCTATATACTTATATAGCTTTATTATAGCTTAATAAATGCTATAGAAAAGAACCTTTACTTAAGGTTAATAATTTTAGCTGCCTTTAAGTAGAAAGAGCCTCTCTTAATAAATACTAAGATAGTAGCTAATAATCTTAAGCTAAGTCTATATAGCAAATAAGCTATTAATAGCTAAATAACTAATAGAATTAAAAAAATAAATAAAAATGTAAATATAATTAATAAGATAATTAATTTACTGCTAATTTTTAGCAGTAATCTTATAATTCCTATTAAGGTAGTCTTTAAATTATTCTTAAATAGATAGTTTTAGTATCCTAGCCTTTATAAGCATTATAGTTATTAAATTCTATTAAGTTATAATATTATAAATTAATTTTAAAGGTTATAAAATAGTCTTATCTTATATTTAGTAAGCTTAAGTCTCTTTAAATTTTTATATAAGCTTAAGACTTTAAGTAAATTTAATAGTAAGGTAATAAACTTAAAAGATAATTAGTTATAATTAACTTAGTAATTACTATATATAATTACTATAAGGAATATATTATAAAAAGAAATATATATATTTAAAGAATAGATAAAGATAAATAATTAATACTAATAAGATTAGATAATTAGTCTATAACTTGCTATTTTAAGGCATTAAATTAATTATCTATTAAGTCCTTATTATTAAGGTCTTTATCATAAGAAAGGTTATCCCCCTTATCCTTATCTTTATTATAATTATTACCCTTTAAAATTACTATCTCTTAAGATATAATTCTAATATAATTTATAATTTCTTATATAATAAGATTTAAAATATAAGCTATATATTATATAAAATAAGAGCAGGGTAGAGGTATAGGCTATAACTTAGTTCTAATCTTATAATTTAAATTCTTAATATTAAGATATATATTATTATCTACTATAATTGCCTAAAGGCAATTTAAAAGATAATAATTCTAGAGGCTGCATATTATATAAGAGTTTAGTATAACTCTGCCTTAATCCTTAGATATATTAATAAATTTAAGTATAACCCTTTTAAGTTACTATTAAGTATTAAGAAAATAGGTAAAAATATTAAAAATAGTAAACTTATTATAAGGTATTAACTATATATTTAATATAAAAGAGACTTTAGCTATTAAGAAGAGAGTTTAAAGAATAGCCTCTTATAAAGATAGAAACTTATTTTAAATTTATTTAGTAAGAGTTAAGCTACTAGGTAGTTAAAGGTATAGTAAAATAAAGGCTATAAGCTACTAGAATGCTAAATTTATTATAATATTTATAGATAAATAGCTACTAGTAATAAAATAAGTAAAATAGTAAATAGATTCTATTTATTATTTAGTAGTACTAATCTATTAAGAGTAAGCTAGAATTATTATATTTAATTACTATAAATATACTTATATTAAAATTAAAATATACTATATTAATTCTCTTAAATATTCTTATTCTAAAAGCCTTTTTCTTATAAATAGCTAAGTTTAAATGCTTATATATACTTAATATACTAGTTCTAGATATATTAAAATATATTAAAGTAGTATAGTAAAAGTAGTATATAATTTATAGTTTTCTATTTAATTTCTATAAACCTTAATTAAATTAAGACTAGCTAGAAGAGTCTCTTTTTCTTTAGAAGATTTTTAAAGCCTTTAATTCTAGTAATTAAAGTAAATAGAAAGTACTAGGTGCAGATTTAATATATAATATTTACTATTATATTATTTTCTACTAAAGAAAAAAGGCATTAATAGTAAAAGAGTTAAATAGAATATAAAAAGGCTTACTAAGTATAGTTAATTTAAGGCTAAGTAAGCTTTATAAAGATATTTTAGTAATAAAATATAACTTAAAATTAGTTTAAGAGTAAAAAGAAATTTTTAAAAAGGATTACTATAAAAGATTATTACCTTACTTAATAACTTTAAAGTAAAAGATTTATAATTATATTAATTAATCTTAGCTATAATAAATTAAAGCTATATTAAGTTAAAGTAAGCCTTTAGTATAATACTTAAGACTTTAGTATATTTTATTATATAAATGCTAGATTATATTTAATTAGCTAAAAGAGCTATCTTTATTTAAACTTAATAAGAATTTAATTATAAATAAAAAAGGTTTTTTAATTCTTATTCTTTTTTTTTTTTTATAACTTATAAAAATTTTAAAATAATATAAATATATTACTTTTAAAATAATACTTAATAATCCTAAAAGTGAAATTCTTCTTAAAGTATATATTATATTAATATTCTATTTACTATATATATTTATTTATTAACTATTTTATAGGTATTACTACCTTAATTAAATTAATAGTTAAGCTCTTATACTTTAAGATTTACCTTATAATATAGTAAAAAATTATAATAGTTAAATATAAAGCTATTAAGTAAAATTAAAAATAAATTAAAGAGATTAAAAAGAAAATATATAATATAGAATAAGTAAAAGCCTTAAGGTTATATATAGTAATAATTAAAATAAAATAGTAAGTTAATTCTTAAGTACTTTTTACTATTTATATTAATATAATAAGTAAAAATTCTTTAAAATATCTATTAACTCTAATATATAATTAAACTTTTTATATTATAACTGCTATTTTAGTAAATTATTTAGAAAATTAAGTTAAGTATAAAGTCTAATTTGCAATTTTAATTATTAGTAATTAAAGTGCTTTAAGAAATAAGTAAAAGCTTTATTATTATGCTATTTAAAAGTAAGTTAAATATTTATATTTTAAAAATCTTAATTAAGTATAATTAAGCTTAAACCTATATATAATTTATATAAAGTATATAACTTTATATTATATTAATATAAAATTAGTAAAAATAATTTATAAAAATATAAAATCTTAAAATAGCTTTTTAAAATAATAAATAAAAGGCATATTAGCTAATTACTATAAATAATTAACTTAATTAACTCCTTACTATGCTTTAACTTAAATAAATAAAAATCCTTAGTATTTTATTTCTTATATTAATACTAGCT
This sequence comes from Fusarium xylarioides, assembly GCA_013183765.1. Lineage (NCBI taxonomy): Eukaryota > Fungi > Ascomycota > Sordariomycetes > Hypocreales > Nectriaceae > Fusarium > Fusarium xylarioides. Next base: position 29,601 of record SRZU01000187.1, read on the forward strand.
ATATATTTTTTACTTATTTCTCTCCTTTAAAGAGTCTTAAAAGCATTAAGGTAATTTAAAGTTTAGTATTAATAAGCTTTAATAGCTTATAAGCTTTAATAAGAAGCTAAAATATAAGATAATTAGTACTCTTAAGATGCTATAATACTTCCTTACTTAAGCCTAAATGCTATAAGGTAATATTATCCTAAAGAGATAGAGGCTTAAGAAGGTAATTCTATATAGTAAATATATACCTCTACTAGCAATAAATTTATTAGATCTTTCTAAGTATAAAGGGTTTACTAGTTTAATAGAAATATTAATAAGCTTCTTACTATACTTATTATCTTTAATAATAAAAGACTTAAAATCTATTAAAGTTACTATAATAAATTAGTATATTATAAAATCTTATAATAATATTATCTTACTATTACTTTTATACTAAAGGGAACTTAAAGGGAAGAATATCCTTATATGCTTAACTTAAACTTAAAAGCTTATTAAAGAGCTTTTATATAAGAGCTTAATTATTTATAAATAATTTAAAGAATAAATTAAAGGGCTTAAATGCCTTTAGATTTTTTAGTTTTATAATATACTAAATATATAATTTAAATTAAGAAAAGATATTTAAATTATAAAGTAAAAGTATAAATTATTTATAGCTAATTATAAGTAAATAATTACTATAAATAATTACTATAAATACTTACTTAAAGAACTTAAACTTAGTTTAAATAGTATTAATCTTATACTTAACATTTTAAGAGTAGTTTATAATTTTATTATATTTAACTTATAAGAAATATAATATAGTAATTATTAGCTATTTAATATAAATTATATAAATTTTAAGATTAGCTTAAATAATTAGCTTAAATTAATTTAAAAATATTATATTTTTATATTATAATCTTTTACTACTTAATTTATTTATTAGTTTTTAATAGAATTATAGCTTAACTTTTATTTTAATTAAGTATTTTATTAATAAAAATAAGCTAGTAATTATCCTCCTTAGTAAGATTATTAATATCTTCCTAGAAAGAATTATTATTATTTTATAGGATTTTACTAGCCTTAAAAGTTAATATTATAAATGCTTTATCTTTAAAGAGATTATAATATTTACCCTTTTTAATACTACTTTAAATTAGTCTTTAAATATTAATAAATAAAATATACTTATTAGTTTATATTATAGTTATTAAAAGCAATATCTTTAAGTGCTTTTTTAATTACCTTATTAGTATTAAGATAGTTTATATATTAGTAAAGTTTAATCTTTAAGTAACTTTATTGCTAATTAAAGTTCTTCTTTATAGTTTTATATTTATAATATTTTATAAGAAGTATATCTATTCTAGTATAAGCTTTCTTTATATAAGGATTTATTAATAAATTCTCTTTAGGCTTTTATTTATATAATAGCCTACTAGGCAGATGCCTTAAAAGGATTAGCTTAAATAATTACTATAAGTGTAAATAAGCTCCTTACCTTAGCTTCTATTACTTATTTTTTCTACTCTAAGAAAAATTAGAAAATAGTAGCTTTTACTATAATATATAAGGAAGATAAAGGCTAAAGCATAAAAATTAATATCCCTATAGCTAAAGGTAATTATATCTTAAAAGCTAAAAAATTAAAGGTTTAAGGGAAATAAGTTTAAAAGGAGATTAAGATTTCTAGCACTATAGTAAAAATAAAAAAATAGATCTTAAATTTAAAATATTAGTTCTAAATAAATAATAATTAGTAGAATACTTTCCTTTAATTAGCTTAAAATTTATAATAAATTACTATACTAAGACTTATTACTTAAAAGATTAAATCTTAATATTAACTTAACTTTAACCTTTTAAACCCCTTAAATTTTAAAATTTATAAGTTTTAAGTAGAATTTAATATTTCTTTTTATTCTAGCCTTTTTAGTTAATTCTTTTATAGTAATTAATTAAGATAATTGCTTTTATTAAGCTTATATTTTAAATTTTAATACTATATAACCTTTTAAATTTTATAATTTTTAATTCTTCTTTCCTTTATTTTAAGAGTTTTTATCTTTAATCTCTTTTTCTTATAGTAATCTATTAAAATAATTGCTTTTAATTCTCTAATTACCTAAAATAACTAGCAGCTAAAGCCCTTCCTTATAAGTAGCTTAAAAGACTACTAGTAGTAAATAGCCTTAAAAGTCTATTATTAATAAATAACCTTAAAAGTCTATTACTAGTAAAATGCCTTAAAAAAGTATATATAAAGCCTAAGTATTAAAAGAGGAATTTTACTTTAAGAGTCTTATTATTACTTTTAGTAAGTAGTTTATTTATACTATAATTCTTTTCTTTAATACTATTATAAATTACTAGATAAAAGATTATAAAACTTAAATTCTTAAGAGTAATAAGCTTACTATTATATATACTCCTTTTATTTATTTTATTTATAAAATTATATTTAATATAACTAGAGATTATATTATAGCTTCTATTTATATTACCTTTAATGCTATTAGTACTTTTAAAGAAGTAATTAAAGCTTTTATATACTAGCTCTTTAAAGGTAAGTTATTTATAGTAATCTTATATAATAATTAATTATATTAATTAATTTTAAATTTAAGTATTAATCTTCTATTTACTTATATTAGCTATAAAACTATTTAAAAGAAAGATATATAGATATACTATTACATTTAGTATATTATAGTAAACCTTATAAATAATTACCTTTAGTAAATAATTAATCTAAATACTATTAAGTTACTTTTATTTTTTAGTATTAAGGAAAATTAAGTAATATAGTATATATAAAATTAAGTAGAATTAAGAGAAATTTAAGCTTATAAAAAGGATAAATGCATTAAAGCTTAAGTATATGCTACTAAGAATACTAAAATATAAAAATAGTAATAAGATAGATAGAAAAAGTTTAAAATATAAGTTAACTTAAAAGATCTAGTAGCTAGACTTAAAAAGGCTTTTAATAAGCTAAATAAAGATAAAGCTATTTCTAATTAAGAGATATAAAATAGAGGTAAAAGTAAGATTAATTAAAAGATATAAGATAGAAGTAAGAATAAGATTAATTAAGAGATGTAAAATAGAAGTAAAGATAAGATTAATTAAGAGATGCAGGATAGAGATAAGAATGAGATTAATTAAGAGATGTAAAATGGAAGTAAGAATAAGCCTAATTAAGAGCTATAAAATAGTAGTAAAGATATATATAAGAGTATACTAGAGAACTAGATTTAGGGTAATAACTAAGCTACTATAGTTTTATGTTTTTTCTTAAGGGATTTATTAGGGCACTAAAAGTAAAGGCTTATAAAATACTAATTTACTACTAATTTAAAGTAATTATTATATTTAATTATTATAAATTAAAGATATATATTATAAGTAATTTAAATTTTTATTTAAATATTAATTTATAACTAATCTTTACCTATAAATACCTATATCTATATAATTATTTTATCTAAGTACCTGCCTATAGGTAGGCATCTAAAATGGGTATCTCTGGATATATACCCCTATTAAATAGGTACCTATAGATACCCATGGGCTGGGTATTTTAAACCCTGGATCTAACTTTCTCGGGCTTGCGACGCGGATGGCTTTGAGTTTGGGTCTTCATAGAGAATTGCCCGAGTGGAACATCAGTCTTCTGCAGCGAGAGATGCGCCGTCGTGTTTGGTGGGGGTTGTATATGTTTGACAGTGGTGCTTCAACGACTTTTGGGAGGCCGATCCTTCTTCCGGGCGAGGAGGCCATGGATGTGCGACCGGTTCTGAATATTGATGATGAGGTATGTGGTGACCGGATATAAGGTAGATGTTATGCTAATATGTGTGAAGGACCTTACGAGTGGAACGAAAATCCCTCCAGAAGAGGTAAACAGGCCGACACTTTATTCGGGCATGAAGTACCAGAGCGATCTACATGTCAAGTCCAACTATATCTCCAATCGTCTTCTTTCATCATCATGTGTGGCACCAGAAGACGCGCTATCCATGGATACAACATTGGATAAGTGGTCTAGCACATTACCAGAGTACCTAAGGCTGGATCATAACGTCCCTTCAGCTGAGCCTGCGTTCTACTTCAACAGGTCACGTCTCTGGTGGCGCTTCTGGAACCTCAAGATCATCATCTTCCGCCAGTTGTTTCTCAAACGGGCAATTGGCAGGGGGAATTCTAGCATGACGATACCAGCTAATGAGGTTGACGAAAGGTGCATGAGTATTGCGGTGCGCGCTGCGAGTGCGACGATAGAGTCGATTGATCAGTATACGAAGGAGAGACAAAGAACTAGACTTGTAACTTGGTACTCCATGTAAGTCATCCCGCACGAGTCTCAAGTATCTAAATTAACTCCTCCAGCTATTTCACATTCCACGCTTCCTTGGTCATTATCCTTGCTATTCTCAGTAACGCAGAATCACCAGACATGACAAAGTGGCAAGAGGACGTCAACACGGTCCGTCACATCTTCCGGGGAGTATTTGCGGACAATGAGCTTGCGACTCGCTGCGCCAACATCATCGACGTTATTTTGCCAGACCTTCTGTTGACATCGAGCGATTGGGCAAATGTACAGCTTGATCCTATGCTGGTGGACTTTTCGACGTGGCCGGCAGCTTCTGCTGACGAGTTTGCCAGTGTTCTTGGCTGGCCTGATTGGGCCAACTTTCAGCAGTAATAGACTTGTTTGAGATAGCTTTGGCAGGGGTCATCAGTTTATGATGCGCACAATCGGTTCGATCAGATGGGATCTTATGTATTCTCCGTTTGGTATATCGTTTTCGTCGGCCCGTTTGATCGCTGCTTCTAAAGTTGTCTCGATTCCGGCTCTGAGGTGTCGTGATGCCAGTCGTTCCCTAGCGATGTCGACTGGGACATCTACAAACCATCTTGAGTACGAGTTAGCCTGCAAAAAAACCTGAACACTAGTCACTGAGACTTACTTGTCTTCTACCATTGAGGAGATGCGGCTCCAAGGGTCTTGGTCCAAGAGTACGTAGTTGCCTTCGATGATAACAACTTGAGCACGCGAAGAGATCTCAATGGCATCGGTAATCGGGTCTTTTCTCGCGTGGTCAAAACCGGGAGCTTTGATGATGATTTGCGGCTCGCTATGTGTAGTCACAGGTGTTTTCTTGAGTAGCGCTACAAGATCTAACAAGGCGGCGGCATCGAATGTGAAAGGTGCACCACGTCTTCGGAATGCTTCGTCAGGGTCACGGAAGGAAGAGAGAGTGGTACGAGTGTAATGGAATCCATCCTGAGAAGGATCGGGTGTTAGTGACATAGTTGGCGCTTGTAGTTGGGGAATTCAGGACATACTGACCATAGGAAGGACTGCGACATCGGAAATACCGTGCTTCGTCAGCTCTTTGATCAAAGCATCTGATATTGTGGTTTTGCCCGATCCTGGTACCCCAGCCAACGCAATCAAGATTCGTTGTGTTGGAGCTGACAGCGTCTGCCGAGTCAGAAGACTCTCGACACGCTCGACGAGCTTCCCTGTTGTCTTGACCAAATCCCCATCCATATTGAGATAATCAATCAATCAGTAGAGCTTATTCGATCCGAAATTCTGGCCTTCTTAGGGCTCTTTAACCTGTTCCTTTCGGAGGAGATCGGTCCTTCTCGAGTCATGGAACGACGACTCCAATTCTCCACGGGATACAGTAGCCCGGACACTTAGCTCCTCGATTTGTGATTGGTTCGGACTGGAGTTGGCCGGACCCAGCGAGATGGAGTCGTACGGTAGTATCCCTTAAGAGACCACAAGGCACCACCTGAGTATCGGCCCACTTTTTACCCCTCTTTTGCAACTGGTACGTTAAGGCTACCAGGAATTAGATATTATAACCTTAATTTTTTAGCTGTAAAAATTATTAATTGAATATTTAAAGCTATTTATAATAGATACTGCATTTAATGCCTATAACCCTGACCTTTACATCTATACATAACACTCTAAGCTTAAGCAACCTATTAATAATACAGCCTAACTAAATAATAAGCCTTCTATATAAAGGGGATATTATTTTAAACCTCTTAAGCTCTATAAATATAATCCTATTATTTCTATAATAACCTTATAACTTGCTAAGCTTATTAACCTTTTTCTTTAATTTTTACTTAAAAAAATTATTAAAAAATAGGTTAGATATACTAATAAAGCTGCAAAATCCCTTGCTGCAGAAGATCATAACTTTAGCAAGTCTTAGGAGCCTGTTACGCTTTTAGAAGTCTATCTTTTTATTAGCATTATTATTTATATTAGTTTATATAAAGAAGCTAATCTTAAAAGCTACTAGGCAACTAATAAAGGCTATAAATTCCTCTCTAATTATTCTATAGCCTGCCTAATGGCCTGAAAATAATTTTTTCTAATTTTTTAATATTTATAAATATACAATAAAGATATAATTAACTTAACTAAAGCTTATAATCCTTTTAACTTTTAGAAAGTTAATAAATAGTTATCTTTCCTTTAAGAAGTCTACTTTAAGCTTTAAAAGCCTAGCCTTTGCATTATAGTTAATAAGTGTATTATTAGCTTTATAGGGAAATTAAAGATTAAGATTATAATAAAGAATAAACCTACTTCTATAGGCTTTAAAGCTTAGGCTATAGCTAAAGAAGGTTATTTTCTTTATTAGCTTTTTTATATACTTTCTATAACCTTTAGGCCTACTACTAGAGATATTATAAGATAGCTGCCTTATAAGCTATAAAATAAATTATTAAATCTAACTTAAAGTATAATTATTACCTTAATAAATCTCTTACTTAATGCTAGCTATTATATATTTATTAATAACCTCTTTTTATTACATTTCTTTTATTATATTCTTTAAGAAAGAGGCATTAAAGCTATAAGTATAGCCTGGCTTAACTGTAGCATTTATAAAGAGCTTATAAAGCTTAAAAAAGCTAATAATAAAGGTAAGCTTAAGTAGCATTAAGGTACCTTTAGATTAATTCTAACTGTAGATAATAAGGTTAAAGCCTTATAAGATATTTCCTTAGTTATTTCCCCTACTAATCTATATTTTCCTTCTGCAGGTTAACTAAATTAGTTAAAAGGATAATGCCTTAATCCTCTTCCTTACCTTTATATTTACTAGGGCTAAGATTAAGTAATATATAAGAAAGCGGCTTATAATAATACACTTATATACCTAGGTAATAAAAAAGTAATTTAGTAATAATAGTATTCTTAACCTTTAGATCCCTTTAGTTAGTACTAAATATAATAATAAAATAGAAGCTATTAACTTAAATAATTAATTTTAAAGCTATTACTACTATAATTATTACTTCTATAAGGGTAGCTAGAAGGCTATTTTCTACTCTTTTCTCCTAGAAATAGCTCTTATTAATAGCTATATTATATAGTTAAAAGCCCCAGTTAACTGGCCTTACCTTGATCCTTAAGGCCTATAGCAGCAGAAGGTTTATAGCAGCCTTTTTTATTATTATAGTTAACTAGCTAGATTAAGGAAGAGATTTTAATCTAGTAACTTTTCTATACTGATTTTATAGCATAAATCCATTAATTAAGGGAAGCAGGCCTCTTATATAGCCTGCTAAGGAATCTAAATGCATAATAAGAGGCTAAAGTAGCTACTTAGGGAATTATCTGCAAATAGCCTTAATTAAAGTTAGCTACTAATAATAAGATAGGGCTATAAATAATATAATATAGCGATTTATAACTTAGAAGATTGTTAGTACTTCTATTATATATAAAATTAAGTAGCAGCTAAGTACCTGAATATATCACATTTCTCATTAGTTAACACCCCTGTTAGTACTTATCTGGTGCCTTGTGGTCTCTTAAGGGATTCATCTCCAATATTCTGTGGGGTTCAAGTTGCACGCGGACCAAAACTTGTCCACCTCGTGCTGATCCTATACGAATATAAGAACCCCAGAAAACCTCCACAAAATTCTGTTTCCCCAGCTCAATCCCCAGATTCAATTGCGACCTAAAATCACTTAAATTTTCGAGTTTCAATATGGCTGGTGCGCAAACCACTAACGAGCAGCAGCTCAATGCAGCACCCAAGGGTGTCTGGCGCCAGCTGCGTGAGAACCCTTACATTTTCGGACTCTCTATGGTAAGAAACTTCTCGTCGTAACTCTGATCCGAAACTGACACTCGTCATCAGTTTGCAAGTCTTGGTGACTTTCTCTTCGGCTATGATCAGGGCGTTGTATCGGGCGTATTGACAATGGAGTCATTCGCTGCTGACTTTCCACGAATCTACCTTGACAGTGGCTTCAAGGGCTGGTTCGTCTCAACTTTGCTTCTGTGTGCATGGTTTGGGTCTCTCATCAACGGTCCCATTGCCGACTACATTGGTAGAAAGGGCTCGATCCTCCTGGCTGTTGTTGTCTTTACCATCGGCTCAGCTTTTCAGGCTGGCGCTGACTCTATCCCTATGCTTTTTGCTGGTGAGTAGCAGCATCTCTCCCTGCTTTTGGTTACTCCAGCTAACACCAAGTCAGGTCGTGCTGTGGCTGGTCTTGCAGTTGGCATGTTGACCATGATTGTGCCCATGTATATGTCCGAGGTGTCAAGCCCCGGCATCAGAGGCACTCTCGTTGTCTTACAGCAACTTAGCATCACTCTCGGCATCCTCGTAAGCTACTGGCTAGAGTATGGAACCCAGTACATCGGCGGCCATCGATGCGCACCCGATATCCCATACTCAGGTGGTACTTCCGACAAACGCACGTTCGACCCTCGATACGATGTTGGCCCCAACGGATGCACAGGCCAATCCGAAGCTGCTTGGCACGTTCCCTTTGCCCTCCAGATCTTTCCTGCTCTTGTTCTAGGCATTGGCATGATCTTCTTCCCCGAGTCCCCGCGCTTTTATCTCATGCGTCATAAGGAAGACAAGGCCCTTGCGGCTCTGGCTCAACTTCGTCAGGTTCACGTTGACTCGGAATCCATCAGAGCTGAGTATTTGGCCATCAAAACCGAGGTCCTATTTGACGAGTTCGTTTCAGCGGAGAAATTCCCGGCCAGAAGGGCTTGTCCCTCTTCGCTGCTCAGCATGTTGCTCTGGTGTCTACGTGGCCCGCCTTCAAGCGCCTCGCTATTGGCTGCTGCATCATGTTTTTCCAGCAGTTCATGGGCTGCAATGCCATCATCTACTACGCCCCAACTATGTTTGCGCAGTTGGGACTCTCTGGAAATACTTCTGGTCTGTTGGCGACTGGTGTATACGGCATCGTTAACACGCTCTCAACATTGCCTGCCCTCTTCCTGATTGACAAGCTTGGTCGTCGTCCGTTGCTCATGTGTGGTGCAGCTGGAACCTTCATCTCCCTGGTTATTGTGGGTGGCATCATTGGAGGCTTCGGCTCAGGTCTCGCCGACATCGTCTTGATCTACATCTACGACGTCAACTTCTCGTTTTCCTTCGCGCCTATCGGTTGGGTTCTCCCCTCTGAAATCTTCAACCTCGGCAATCGCTCCAAGGCTATGGCTATCACCACGAGCGCTACTTGGATGTGCAACTTCATCATTGGGCTTGTGACACCTGACATGCTGGCCAACCTTGGATGGGGTACCTACATCTTCTTTGCCGCATTTTGCCTTCTTGCCTTGCTATTTACCTACTTCTTCGTACCTGAGACTCGTGGAAAGAGTCTGGAGGATATGGATCTTGTCTTTGGCGACACTGCATCCCATGAGGAGAAGGCAAGGCTGATGGAGATTGCATCTTCCATGGGCCTCACAGAAGCCATTCCTGGGCACAAGGTTGGTTTTGCTAAGGAAGACTCTACTACGGCAGAGCATTTTGCTTAAGTTGGGGGATTGGGGTATGTTAGACTGACAGTATATGGGTTTACTTCAATATATGACAAGAAGAAATGAAATAACCATTCAGTATCCAAGTAGATAACTTTCTAAAACTTGATATCTACTGCCCTCCAGGAATTGCTGCCACAGTGAACATCTCCTCTTAACTTAAAGTGAGAGAACCAATCATCCTGATAAGTAATATTATAACCAGCGCTGGCATATACCTCGGATACAGCATTCGCAAAGATGTCCTGCTTGTTGATCACAGGACCCCAAGGCTTAGGTGCAAGGACCTTTTGGTCTGGCAGAACCAGGCCATTGACGGCACCCGGCCAGAGAGCTACGACTTGGGTAGCTATATCAACGGCACGTCGTTGCACCGAGTTCTTTGGGGTACCAGCCTCCACGATCGATTTGGCCTTGTAAACAGGCCCCATAGCGCCTTTCAACGTGATGCCAGTCTTGCCTGAGGCCTTTTGAGGCGCTTTGGGGGTATCTTCCTCGGCATTTGAGTTTGATGGCTTCTGTCCCGGACATAACCAGCTGTCCGACTCAGCATAGTAGAAAGGCATAGGAACTCGGAAGATGTCCTTGTCAGTGATTCCAGTCTCTCGTTTGAGGATGTTGAGATTGGCTTCGATGCGCTGGGCCGAGCTCTTCTGGATAGCGTCAAAGTTCTTGAACTTGAGAGCTTCTTGGATGGTCTGTCTGGGAAGACACAGCTCCTGCTTCTTCTCCTCCACTTGAAGTGAACGGGAAACAGCCTTGACACTTCCATGACCCGCCTTGGACGCCTTCTTCAGGAGATCAAGGCCCTTGAGCGGATCTGCAACCATAATGATCCATCCACGCTCATTATAGGCAGGCAAGAACTGGAGGAACTCGTCGACATGGCCAACAGACAGCCAGGTGGTATCGAGAATCAGAGGGTCTTGAACCTCTTGGGCCTTGAGAAAATCAACCATGAGAGGAGCTCTTCCATCCCAAGCCCCCATGATCGTTCTACCTTGAGGAAACGATTTTCCATTATGCTTGTAGGGCGGAATGGTCTCCAGGTTTCCGGTGGAGTCGATACTATCGCCGTCGCCTGGATGTTGAACTGCGCCGACCTTGTCGTTTCGGAGCTCATGGAAGGCGTCGCGGCCGGATCTACGGGAGCTCTGAACCGATCGGATCATGATTCGTATAGTAATCGGGCCATTCGGGCCAGGCATGCTAGAGTAACCGGGCTCGAAAAAGTCTTGTGTCCAGATATCTTGGTTGTCGAAGAGGAAGATGGGGTCTTTGATACCAGAACTGGCGACGTTGCGCTTGATATCATCCACAAACTGCTGTTGCTGAGGGTCGGAGCCAGCCTCGTTCACGCCAGTTGAGAAGATGCGTTGGGCCACCTGCCCGTGGTGGTGAGTCAATACAGGAGCGACTCGGACAGCGACAGCGTCGGTTGCTTTTGTCTTGCCATCAGTGACTGTGAACTGTATCTTTGCATTCCCATCCCAGCCTTTGGGACGGCGGACATCACGAGCATCAACGCCTAGTTCAAGGCCTGATGATAGCTCCTTGGCCGTGAACACGTAACTTGCTGATACGTAGATCCACTTATTGCCCTTCTTTGTGAAGACGCGGACTTTTGCTGCGGCTGTTTTATCGGAGACTTGGATGGATCCCTTGGCAGATGGACTCAATCCCGATATGGGAAGCGTTTTGAGCGGCGCAAGATATTTTGGGTTACGTTGGATGTTATCCGTCGCATCGTTGCACAAGTCCAAATAAGTCTCATTGCTCGGGATGATGTCGACGCTGGGTCCCCATTTCTTAGCACAACGAAGGCCAGTGTCGCCAATGTTTGGTAAGATCAAGGCGCCTCGATTAGCGGTCCATGAGGACTTGCCATCGATGTCTTTCTTGTCGACTTTTCCGTCGCGGTTGGTATCTGCAAGGATGGTCACCTTGAGAGCATCGCATGTTGCGAATAACGCTACAGTAATTGTCAGCAGGGATAATCTCGCTCGAATACTGCCTGTGTACCTAGCGTCAAGACAGTCGGAAACTTCATGTTGGCTTGAAGCTTCTAAGATATTGAGATGAAGGACCCCAGAGGCAATTGACTGTTTTATATTCCTCAGGCTCAACACATATTATGCTTATTTATAGCGACTGATGCAACATCCTTCCATTAAACTCTAATCTCGGTAACATGACTAAAGCAGGCTCGTATAAATCCTTTCCTCGTTTCTAGACCAGTCGATTGCCTGTAGTGGAGTAATGCCCCTTGCATTCCCGATGATCCAAATATGGTGGCTCCTTTTTAGGCTATTGTCAGTGGCCATACGTCAGTGGCCATACCGTATAAACCCCCTGACGGTTTCGTCGACGCTCATGTCGATCTGATATTGGATTCGCTTCTAGACCTCTTGAGGTTGACTTCACATGTGAAAGCTCGTAATGCAAGCATTGTCTGCCAGGTTTATCCTGGTTACCCCATTGAAGCCTGGATAATGGCGAGAGCGAAGCTTCCGGTACAATGATAAGTTTATGCTATATAACCTAAAGGTAATCTTATTAATTAAGTTTATTAAGACTTTAGTTTAGCTAGAAACTTTATTATTAATACTTTTATAGCTTATTTATTTAACCTTTTTCATTTTTCAGGGATGGAGTACCTAATAAATTATCAGCCGTAAGGCATGAACTGTTGTGATATTTATAAGTCCTGTCTGACGAGCTGACAAGCAATTCATGTGTTGAATCTTCGACAGACCAGGGTATCTCTCCATGTAGGTGTTTGATGTGGGAAAGCGAACCAGGCGGGCAATGTATCTTTTTGATACCCAGTTTTCAGGTCGCGTAGTTAAATTGGTTTACTAATAGCAATAAAGGCACACTGTCCCATCCCCCTGAGACTTAAGAGGCGGACGGACGTTTTACGTGGCTGCATCAATAGTCTGTATAAAATGCATAGTGAATAGAACTCTAAGCTGGCTGTACATATAAAGCACCCAAGTAACAAATCTCAAACTCACTTCCCCATCATCACTTGTTAACTGACCGTGCTCAAAGACCAGACAGGATCTGGGGGAACAGCTTCTCAGTGAAGTCCCAGAGAATAGGAGTGTAGTCAGGAGCCCAAGTCAGACCAGTCCAGAAAGTGTTGCGCTGTCCCTGGAGGGCGTAAATCTTATTGTAGAAGCCACCCTCAAGCTCATGAGAACAGACCTTGGGAACAGTCAAACCGTGCGATGCAAATGCAAGAATCTCAGGAGTAGTCACATCGTAAGTTCCAGCCTTGTCGATGTTAGTGAACACCTGCTTGATAAGAGCCTTGGCCTTCTGAGCTGTCAGACTGGCCGTACCGAGGACACGAGTAGTCCAAAGGTCCTGCGACCCCGAGCGAGAGTAGGCATCGACAAAGTTACCTCGTGGGAGGTAGAAGTTGGTGGCGTTGTCAGCGGTGTTGGTAATACCGCCGACAGTCTTGGGTAGGCCTGTCTTGCCAACGACGCCAACGTAGAGCGTCTCCCAGGAGAACTTGGAGAAGAGCGACTTCTCTTTGGCATCCAGATCCCAAGTACCAACGTTGTCTGGTGATGGGGTTGCTGCGAAGAGGACCTTCTTGGCCTTGATGGTCTTCTTTCCAGAGGGTGTCTGCACGACGAGCTCTGAGCCCTTGGAAGTTCGCTTGCTCCATGCAACAGTGCTTTCAAGAAGAACGTCATCCTTGATCAAGTTGTAGACGTTGTCGTAGAGTGACAAGGTAGAGCCTGTGGATGGATACTTGAACGAGGGGCCAGTGAGACCGAATCCCAAGGCCGCAAGCTGAGGTTCTCCAACAACAGCCATGACATTCCAAGTCGGAGTATGCGTCGCGTCGGAAAGCCAGATAAGAGTTCGCAGGAGGGAAAGGGCACTTCCAAGCTGGTACTTTTCAAGGAACTCGCCAAAGGGAAGAAGAAGGTCCTCGGGGACTTCTCCCTTCTTGAAGTAGCCGTTCTCGAACCACGGTTGGTACTTGATGGCCAATGCAGCATATGTGGCTAGGGCGACAGTGGAGTTGACAGTGCCGTAGTCGGGATCAACCTTCTTTCCGGTGCTGAAATCAATGTCCTTGGTGGTGAATAGCCCCTCAAGGGCGCTGATTAAATTGGGGGAGACGAGTCCGACATTGAATCGCTTGAAGAAAGCTTTGGTGGTGTTTCGGTCAAGGTAGGCCTGGACGCCATAGTTGATCGGTGTCTTGCTGCCGCTCGGCTTGTAAGCGTGGACATGACCGCCCTAAAAACATATCAGTAACAGTATTTTCTCTGTTTCGATATAACTCACCAGTCTGTTCGCCTTCTCAATCACCACGACCTTCTTCTTGTAATCCTCTCGCAGCCTGACTGCAGCGTAAGCACCAGTAGCGCCACAGCCGACAATCGCAACATCGACCTCAATGGTTTCCTGCTTAGGCGTAGCGAGGGCATGGCCTGCCAGGTAGGCAAAGAAAGGGAGAAAATTGTTCAACTTCATCTTGTCAATGAATCGAAGGTGAATGAGGAGTTCCGAGAGAAGACGGACATGGAGGGGAGGAGGCTTAAGTACGTGCGGCTGATTGCTTACCTCCTCCCTTGTGTCATCAGCCTAGTCCAAAGTTGTTATTGCACGTCAGCAGGCGCACAGCGAATCAGCAGGTCGGTAGAATGATGCAGTGTGACTTTGTCATTTAAAAATTCCGGCACGAACGCACGGGTGACTACGTAGTACATGCCGATCAGACGGGATTTTCAGGGCGCCGTGGGAACTACCAACGTAGTAGTATCCGGGACTTTCGGCGGTGCAACAGAGTTTAATTCAAGGTCTCATGCCATAAGTCAGCGCACGAACATGCCCGTATAATTTTATTTTAATATGTCTAGAAAGTATAAATATGATAACATCGCGAATGACCACGCAACGCACTCCGAATTGAGAGGCTGTGCCCATCCGAGCGGCTGTAGGCTTTTTAAGAGTACGTATGCCGCAAAACCTCGAGTCCCACTTGGAGTGTTGAAGTGCCGTGGAATAACGGGCCAGCACTGACATCAAGGTCATTAGCTCATTAGCACTGGCTGTTGACCCCTGCTCCCTTCACGTAGTACCGGAACAAAGCAGGAGAGGTGATCATTAAAACGGTTTGGTGGTATATGATGTCATTTGTCCTAATTATGGTGTTCTCTAAATCCTCTTGATTCTCTATATAAATTAGTCAAGCCGATAAAATCCTTTGCTTTCAACCTGCTTAATCTCTACAACCGTGTCATTTCGCACGTGGATTCCCGTCGTGTCAAATTCCGGGCCAGAACCAGACTGTTCACTTGAGATCATGGTATGCACTCCTTCGTTCCGTTGCGAGTCACCAGAGTGATAATGCAGTCCATTCTCCATGTCAGTCAATTGATGTGTTGAGCTTGTTTCATCAGCGTCTCTGTCTTTGTTTGTCCGAATCAGTGTTGTAAGCTTGATAGCATTGCTTGGTCGGCTGATAGGCTGGCTGCTTTTCCCATACGAACTGAGGAAACTGGAAGGCAGAATATGGACAAAGATTGGACGAAGAAGAGGGAAGCATGCTGTAGCAGCTAGTTAATATTTAAATCGGATGGTTAACAAAAACTTCTACTGACCAGAGACAATGGCGATATTGACTTCAACAGATCCCAGAATACAGAACATCGCATAGTCATGAGGCATTTGGGTTGTGTTATCGGGGTAGTTAACAAGCACAATGAGCACAAACATTGATGCAATGCATACACTGTACTGGAGGTTAGTCGAACAATTCGGGTTGATGTTAATGAGAGGATGTGAGATCTTACATGGTACCGAGAAGGAACAGGGCACCGATCGCCAGCTTTTGACCCATTTTAAGTCTAAGTCTGAAGACTTCAATAATAGGCAAGACCAATATGATGATGTCCATGATAAAATGAGTCGTGATGGTTCCCAGAAAGAACTGGTCGCTGTTGATGTTACAGACCTTGTCCGTAATAGTGTAGTCCCAAAGAGACTGGACAGGGACGCAACGGAATGTGAGCATAAAGGTTCGGAGGATAATCCAGATGACTACCATGACAAGCATCACCATGATGGGAATGCGAATGGATGAAATACGAAACAAGCGCCAATACAGACATAAAATCGCGAGCTTGGAACAAGCGATTGATGAAGCGTAGCAGAGGGAATTGAAATAGGATAGGAATCGTGCTCGCTGCAGAATTGCCTCACGTTCATCGGTAGGCATTGAGTCGGGAATGTTCACTCCAAGATAAGCATGCAGCGTCCCTGTATGACTGTAAGTCTTGAGCCATAGACAAGACAGGTATTGTCACTGACATTCAACCATGATGCCACAATACCCCGTCGCGAAGAGAAACGCAAGGATGGTGAAGTAATCGTCAAACCACCAACTCATCTTAGTCATGCGCCGGGCGCAGACACGAAGGATAAGGGACGTCAAAGCCGCGAGCCATGGGATCGCAACACCAGCCCAAATATTAGGTTGGAGTCCAGCCATGGTGTGAGCACGCGCGCCAATTCATAGAGATTATATGCAAAATAATGGGAAAATAACAATCGAGAAATTTTACTACAGCAAGAATGGGGGGGCAGGATGGGATCTGCATTTTGAATGGCAGCGATGACAAGAGCTGAACTTGTCTGCAGAACAACTGACTCGCTCAATCCAGCCATGATAGCTTTCCCCGGATCTCCTTAGAGGACCGAATGCTGGTGGGGCTTCGGCAGCCCCACCTACCCCTGACAACTAGCGTACTACTTTGCCTAAATTTTTAACCAGTTAGTTTTTAGCAGGGAAAATCCATTTTTCTAAACCTCACAGAACAGCTAACATGACACAACACGTACCACCCATAATGGCACGAAAAAAACGGAATGCGCCTACTAATAAGCCCAAAAAGCCGCTAAAGAAGCCCCCCACAACACCACAACAGGGCTTCATTTTTCAACTGTATAAACCTTTATAACGCGATTGCATGATAATGCAGCTTCCAGAGACGCCTAATAAGCTATTCTATCTATTTTGCCCTATTTCAGTTGGTTACAGGGGGGGCCCCAGCTAAAGGCACAGCAGACCTACTACAAATGTGATACTTGCGAAGTCTCCTTATGTACAGTTAGAAATTGCTGGTACTATTACCACTAGCCAATTTGTTAGTTAATAAAAGTACCAGTCATTTCCTTCGCATCTGATTCGTTTATCTTAGCAGCTGACGCGAGTCCCGCAGTCCCCACCAGCATTCGGTCCTCTAAGGAGATACGGCCATGCCGTTATCTCGTCTTAGCTCCAATAGATACTCGACCGCTGCAGATTACCCGCCAATTTTGAGTTTACGCTTGTCAGGGTAGTGGTCATGCTACTGGCTGCAGCGCTTTGTTGGTGACAAGCCTCGTTTGAGAGTTTTGACAGTTTATCTGTTCGACAAATCATCTTAAACTTAGGTCGTGTAATTTCCACCTTCACGAAAAGGGGCTTTTCGCGTCGGTATTGGGTCTTGACTCGCTGTCAAAGATCATGATTCTCGAAAGTCGCTTGCAAGCCACAGCTGAGTCTGTTCTTAATTCCGCTCCTGAGTCTTGGCATTTATCATGGATTTTGAAAGGACGAACCATTCCCGAATTGCACAATTTACTCGGTACCAGCATCACTAGCATCTTTTTGACAGGTTTCCTTCGCTTAACCCTCCCGAGATGAACGCTCGCAACAAGTCAAGCCAAGCCGACTTTTCCAGGGGCTTGAGCTAGGGGGGGTTAGGCTTGAATTGGCTTGAATTCAGCCAATCAGCATTGAATTGAATAAGCCGGCTTGCAGATCCGTAGT
This sequence comes from Fusarium xylarioides, assembly GCA_013183765.1. NCBI lineage: Eukaryota > Fungi > Ascomycota > Sordariomycetes > Hypocreales > Nectriaceae > Fusarium > Fusarium xylarioides. Next base: position 47,282 of record SRZU01000187.1, read on the forward strand.
CTAAGCCTAATTAGGTAAGGTGGCTACGCAGGGAGCTTTTTTTTTTAGCTGACTAATTAATTAAGATAAGATAAGGAAAATCAGAAGACCTACCTGAGACCTTTAAAATTTAGGTAGATAAAAGGTACTTATATATTACTAATATTACTATACTGGCTTGTAGGCTTGCAAGTTAAGACCTAGGTAGACTTGAACATTTCCCATTTTTCCTGGCTTGCAAGCTGGGGCGGCCAGCTTGACTTGTTCAAGCTGGCTTGACTTGTTGCGAGCGTTGCCCGAGATCTGTCCTTTGCGCATTGACCCCGGATCATGGGACGCTTGTACCTTTTCAATACGCCTTATCATCTGAGCTTCAGACATCCCTGCTGTTGAGCATCCTACCAATGTAACCGATGATTTGGTATGGGATGCTCATTGGTGTTTTCTTTCTCCTGCAGGACTCCACACAGGCTGAGCATATCAATCTTTGGACATGGTCGCAAGGTCAGCAGGTCAGTAAAGACTGATCTACGGCCAGATAAGCGTCAGTTCTCGGTAACGCCAGCCGAGCACGTGGTGCATGACTTGGTGTCCTCGTACCTTAAGTCATGCGAGGACTGTGACAACACTGCCGAAGCTTTTGCGAGCTTTGAAACGGCCACTCGATGCCACGGCTAACGCACTGCGCCAATGTAGACTACGCCAATTTCAGGGCCAAGAACCTGATCTATATGAGGGACAATTCTTATGGTTTCAAACTTATAACTTTAGTGCTTCTGTCTTAAATTCAAGTATAAGCTTCACTTGGAATCCGTTTGTGGCGATCCGTACGTATCGTATCGATCAGGGCGTCGGCGGACTACCGGGCTCAGAGAAATGCCGATATGTGGGTATCCACGGTCCGGTGTCTGTTTCCATTGTGTGGGGAGGGCGGTACTTTGCGGTCCGCTTCAGACCGTGCCAATGGCAAATAAAAAATATACCAGTGTAATATGGTGACTTGGAGTATTGAAATATTAGCCTTATCCTCCTATCGATCAACTCAAGTAGCTGGATTCTTAAGCCCTGACAGGCTTTACAATGACTACAAGCACGTTCAAACCAACATTTTCACTCCTCAACCACCGCGGTGCTGTGGTAACAGAAACAGACTTTCATGGAAGATACACTCTTGTTTTTTTCGGCTTTACCAACTGCAAAGTTGTATGCCCTCGAGCGATTGAGCGCTTAAAATCTGTCCTAGACGATCTTGGACCCGAGACTTCAAAGCGAATCAATGCAGTCTACATCTCAGTTGATTCGGAGCGTGACACTCCGAGCACACTATCCGATTTTCTTGATAAAAATGGAGCGTCGAACTTCATCGGCCTAACTGGGACCAAGGAGCAGCTCGAATCCGTTCGACAAGCCTTCCATGTCTTTGCACAGCACAAGACAGACAATGGTGTACCGGAAGGCTACACTATATCCCATACTGCCATAACCTTCATCCTTGCGCCAGATGGCCAAGTTGTTGATAACCTCAACGACTACCTCAATAAAGATGATGTCATCAAGAGACTTCAGAAAGTATTGAGTATGAACCTTGATGCAAAGGTCTCAGCCCCGTACCTTACTGCATTAGACCATGACTCAACGATGCCTGAGTCTTATGGTAAAATGAGTAAAAGTCAAATCGCCAGTATAAGACATATTGGCAATCTGGCTCGCCAACTGAAAGGGGATTGGTCTAATATGATGGGCCGAATGGATCTTAACGACGGTTTCGGTGCCTACCGCTTCCAGCTTGCATATTCTTTTTATGCACTTGCGTTGGCGCACTTTCATCGTTTGCCAGCCGCACCAGGTCTATTCAAATCTACCATGGAAAAGATGATCAACAAAATGCTGTCACCCGACTGTTGGTATTACTGGCGCGATGCGAGCACGGGTGGAGGAATTGCGCGGACCCCAAGGACCGAGGGTTGGGTTGATCCCGTCACGAAAGATAACATTATGTACAGCGCTTACGTTCAAACAATGACTTTGTTATACAACAGTCTCTTTGACGATGCCAGATACCAAAAGCCGGGGGCGCTTACTATGACGTACGATCCAGTTCTGTGGGGTGATGGCGCTTTTACATTCAAATACGATCAAAACAGCATAAACGATAAGGTGTATTGGAACATGGTCGAGAGTGGATTCCTAGGCGTCGCCTGTGAGCCTCATTGTGTTTTTCAGATCTGCAACCAACCACCGATCTTGGGCTTTCGTCTAAGTGACGCCTTGAATGGAACAACCACCGCTCAAGAAGTGACTTCTGGATATGTGAAAGCATGGGAAGAGTTTGGCGGAAGCCTAAGTCAAAATGGCGGTTACAATACCTTCGTGTCTACTCACAACAAGGTGTTATACCCAAGCACTGGTACCGGTGGCGACTGTTGGGCTGCTCTGCTCATGCACGCCTGGAGACCACAATTTGTCGAAGACAATTACCAGAAAAAGCGAGATGAGATAGTAGAAAGGTTGGATGACGGCACAATCTCGTTGAAATTGCCAGAAATAACTAGCAGTGCGTCAACGGCCCCCCCCGATCCATTTGCAGCCGATGCGTTTGGCTGGATGGCTGCCCTCGCCGCGGAAACTGGTGATGAGGAGGTATTACATGGCATGCTCGCATATGCAGACAAACACTTCAGCCCTGTCATAACGAATGGAGGTCTATTGTATCCACGCAGGGACGACATCCTTGATGAAAATGGGCACTATGTTCAAAACACGCCCATGCAAGGTAATGCCATCCTCCCACTTGCGCGACTCAATGTCTCCAAGGGTTTTCAGCGTCTATATGAGAATCCATGGGGCCCTAACAACCGACACTACTCCGAGCCCGCGCTGGATGAGGTTGGGCAGACTATTGATGTTTATCGGGCAGTCTTTCTACCGAAAGAAAACATTTTGCGGTTTGATATTGCTGTATTTGAACCTGGCGCTAATGGGAAGGTGGAGTTGACACGGGTTTTCAACCGGGGAGACTGGACCCTCTACTGTGATACTTAAAAGGTTGCTTGGGGTAATAGCTAACAGCTTCTTTATTGTAAGGTGAAGTGATAATATTATATTAAGGATAAAAAACTAATATATAAGAGTTAAGCAAATTAAATATAATATAATTAATATAAGTTAAATTAATATAAATTTAATATTTAATACTTCCCTTTAAATTAATAATAGTTATAAAGTAAATTTAATTTTATAATACTTATATCTTTTATTGTAATATAGTAAATTATAGTATTATATAATATAGTTAAACTTAAAATATAACTTAAAAAATACCTTTATAAGTAAAAAATATAAGAAAAATAAGTTTATTATTATATAATACTATAAAAAGTAATTAAATATATATATAATCTCTCTTTTAAAAGATAAAATAAATAGCTAGGCTTATTATATTTAATATTAAATAAAAGTGCTAATTTCTATAAATTAAATAGTAGTATTTATTTTTTAATTAAGTAATAACTTATAAAGTAAATGCTAATTAAAGTTAAAGTAATTATAATATATATAGAAAATATATATTTTATATTATAAGTAGTAGTAAATATAAGTTAGTATATTTTATTCTATTTTATTTTATAATTTTATAAAAATATTACTTAAAATAGAAAGTTATATTTAAAGTAAAAAACTTTACTTTTTTTATCTTTAAGCTTACTTTTTTTTATTTATTAACTTTTTTAAGATTAAAGACATTATAAAACTTTTTAAATAACTAATTAATTAAAGGTTTTATTAATTTATTAATAATTTAATAATTAGTTAATATATATTTTAATAAAATCTATTTATTTATAACTTATTTTCTAATAAAGTATTATTAAATAGTAATATATTTAATTTAAGTATAAAAATATAAGTTTTTAATTATTAAAATTATACTTTAATTATTATTATATATAATTATAGCTTTAATATTAAATTATTATTATATTTATTTAATTAATTCTTTAAGTAATTTATATAATTAAATAGCTTCTTTTATAACTTAAATTTAATTAATATATTTAACTTTTATTATTAATAAAGTAATTATTACTTAATAATATAAACTCTAGCTTATAACTTTACTTTTTATATTAAATATATAACTAAATATTAATTATTTAGTTTTTAAGTTACCTTTTTAGTTTATATTTATTTATCTTTAAATATTTTTTAAGCTACTTTTATATTATAATATTAAATATAATATATCTTTAAGATATTAAAGAATATATTTAATAGTAATAATATATATAAAAGTTAAGTTTTATATAAAGTAGCTATTTTTTTTATAGCTTTAACTTAGTAATAACTAATAAATAAAACCTAGATATTTTAATAAGCTATAGAAGTATTAATAATAAAGTCTCTAGCTAGATTAAAGTCTTAATAAACTTAATTAATGTTAAGGCTTGAATAAAATAGCCTATAAATTTACTGTAAGTAACAGGATAGATAATAGTAATAGAAGAGGTAGAGGTAGGAGAATTAGGTAGATAAAAGGTTGAAACTGCTAAATAGTAAGGCATAGGGTAGGATTTATAAAATAAAGGTAAATCCGCTAAGAAGAGCGATTTTTTTCAAATTTAATAATATATATTATGTAATAGAAAAGTTAATAAGTATTTAATTAAAAAGGAGTTCCCTGAGTGGGAAAACCTGGGTCTTATATAGACCTCTAAAAGAGCAGGTATTGTGATTCCCAGAGCGGGGTAACCTCAATAATGATGAAAAGACTATCACAAAAACCGCCAAAATTCAGAGAAAAATAAGATATACTTTTTACCTAATTTAGAAGGCGCTAGGCTTTAGTATACTTATAAAGCTTAAATAGGAAAACAGGGTTTTTCGTGGCGTGTTATGAATCATCCAACTAAGGGGTAAAATCTCGTATACGTAATCCTCATTATATAATTATCACGTGACCCCGGTCACGTGACTTTCCTACTGATATTTCCTTAGTAAGAAATATTTAAAGTTTATAGAAAAACTTTAATATGTAGAGTTTGCTTAATTCTCCACATATTGCTTAGGTAAGCACACCAATTGAAAGCCCTGAATTTTCTTATTATTTTAGTATATATTCTGCCCTGATTAGTCATCTAGAATATAATATATTCCTTAGTTATATAATAAGACCTTTATAAAATATTAGGTCTTAATAATACTTTAGTTTAAATACTTATTTTATATATACAGCTTATCTTCTTAAAGGAAAGTAATCTTTATATTATATAAAGTTATTTTTAATTAATTTAATTTTATCTTTTATTACTTTTATTTTATAGCCTTAATTTAGTAATAACTAATAAATAGAACCCAGGTATTCTAATAATAGCTATAAAAGTATTAACTATAAAGTCTCTAGCTAGACTAAATTCTTAATAAACTTAATTAATAAGGTTACCTTTAGGCTGCAGTATCTCAAGTAACTCTAATTACGCAAGAAAGAGTTTATAACTAAAAGTTAAAGAGTCCTTTAGCAGGCAAAACAAGGCTATAGTTAATTAAATAGAATTTACCTAACTAAGTATATTTACCCTATAAAATAATAACTAATGCTAAGGCAATAAACAGTAGTATTAATAGTAATTTAATAAAGTTTATTACTTTTATTTAATTATTTTAATATACTTTATTAATTACTTATTTATATATCTTTAATTTATTAAAATTAAGTTTATATATAATAAGTATAATATTTATTATAATTAATTTAATAAAGATATTATTTTTATTAATAACTTTTATAAGTATTTTATATATAGGATTATATAAGCTAGTAATAATAATTATATTTTAAGTTATATTTTTAATTAATTCTTATATAATATTTTATATAATATTTTAAGTAATATTTTAAGTTTTATTTTTAATTATTATTATATTAACTATAGTTTTTAATTAAGTATTAATTAATTTAAATTATATTATATTAATAGTAAACTCTATTTTATTATTATTAATTATATAAACTTTAATTAGTTTAAGTATAATTATATTATTAAAGAAAAGCTATTATAAGATAAGTTAATACTTATAAAATTAAGAGTTTTTATATTTTATATTTTATATCTTTATAAATTTAATATTATTTATAATAAATACTCTTTTATTATTATTAAGTAGTATATAATTATAGCTTTTTTAGTATTTTAATAAATAGCAGTAAATACTTTTTTTATTTATTTTTTATTATTTATTTAAAGAAAAAAAAATAAAGATATAAAAGCTAAAAGTTTAAATATACTTTAAGTTTAGCTTTTTATTATACTATACCTTATATAAAGTTTTATTTATATTAATAATTAAACTTATATTTTATAAGTAATTAATTATCTTTAATATATATAACTACTTTTTAAATAGAAATCTAAAGATAATAAGTATAAAATTAAGCTTATCTATAAGTATATAATTAATTTATTTTATAAAGCTATTTTACTAGTATTATTTAATTACACTATAGAATATTTTAATATTATATTTATTATAAAAAAGCTAAAAGGAATAAAATAAGTTCTTTTCCTTTTAATTAATATAAAGGTAATATACTTTTTATATTAGTATTTTAAGTTATTTAATTAATTTCTAGAAGTAAGATTTAAACTTAAATTTATTTTTAATTAAAAAGATTTAAATTATATTAATAAAGTTATTAGTAAAGATTACTTAATACTATTCTTTATAAATTCTATTTATTAGAAAAGGGCTAATAATATTTATATAAATATTTATAAAAGGCTTTATTCCTTTTTTAATAAACTTTATATATTAAACTTCTTTTATTTTACCTTTATAATAATTATTATAAGTATATTTAAGTTTAATTAATTAAATACTTATTAATATAAATTAAAGGTATTTAATATTTACTTTACTTAAATAACTTAATTTATTATACTATATATAAAAGTTAAGATTTTTAATTTTAAAGCTTATTAAAGCAGTCTTAAAGTTTTTAGTATTTTTATTAACTAGATAGACTCTTTACTACTTTATTATAGTTAAGATAATATTTTTATTTAAAGTAATAATAGCCTTTTTATCTTTAAAGACTATTATAGCTTTATCTTTATTAAATGCTATAATAAAAATAAAGTTAATATATACTTTTAATATATATATTATATTCTTTAAAAGAAGTAGTTTAATATATTTAAATATAATATAATATATATCTTATTTCTATAGTATTATTAATATATTAGTAATACTATTAATAGGATTCTTTAAATAACTTTTAAAGTTAATAAACTTATTATTTTTATAAAAAGTATAAAAAAATATATTATTATTAAAAATATATATTTTCTTAAGTAATTATATAAATTTAAAGAGTAATGCCTTTAAGGCTATAATATTTATACTAATAAAAGCTAAGTTAAAGAAAGTAATTATAGCTATTATATCAAGATTAAGTATCTTTTATTCTATTAATTATTTATACTATTAGTTAAGCTTTTTATATTTTTAATATTTATTAATATTAGCCTATTTTTATTATAACTTTAAATATAAAATAAAGCATTAAGTATTAAAGTAGCTAGAGATCTTATAATATATATAAAAATAAATAAATTTATTATATTTTATTAAAAAGTTATATTTTACTATTATTACTATTTTTATATTATATTATTTTATTATATATTCTTCTTATTATATAGTAAAGATAGAAGGAAGGCATATAAATTAGTAATATCACCGATATTAAGATTGTTAATGTTAGTTAGAGAACCGGTTACGTAGCCATTAGCTGCCATGCCCGGTTAGTTGTAGCCGGGTTAGCTATTGTTAATGTCAATTGCGCAGCGGCGCATCTTATAATAGATTTTAAGGTTCTTAGCCTGTTTTAAGATAGTCTATTTAGGTTAGAGCCTTAGTAATAATTACCTTAACTGGGTAATAATAAAGAAGGCATTTAGCCTTAGCAGGCTAGGGGAAACATCTTTTTTATGCTTGTAGATTAAGGCTACTTATTTAGTTAGATTATAAGGTTTAAGGCAGCAGCTATATGACCTTAAGACTTAATTTTAAGGTTATTGTGTTTTTTAGCATAGTGTATAATGCCTTGTATTGTAATATGCTAAAAATAAGCATTATATTATATTATCTTATTATATGAGACCTTATTAGCTATACCTTGCGTATTGCTACAGAGACATTTTAACTTTTTAATAATTAAATATTAAAGTCTTTTAAAAGCATTAAAATTATCTTTTTAGATAATAATTAAGAAGTCTTATAGTAGGATATGAATTATATTAGCTATTAATATTACAGGTATTAATGCTAATATTAGCACTGTAATGCCCATGTCTATGTTATTTCTTCTAAACCCTTTAAAAGATAATTACATTGCTTTGGCTACACTCTCTAATCAGGATGACAGATATTGAGTACCCTGTAGTGGGGCAAAAGTGTGGAAACGGCTTGCCGAATCGGCACCGACTGGGGATAACCTCATAACGCCAGACGGGGTTAATTGCACATATCGCCGAGTCCACCAAATCTAAGTCCACTGATCATCCTAAAGTGTTGATCTCGTAATTTCAATGAACTATATAAGAGTCATATTCTACCGCTTGTTGATCAAACTCTAAGCTCAACACTCATCTTAAACCCAGCACTTAGCAATCAGCTTTAAGATCCTCACCATGTCTACCACTTCAGTCGACGCTTCTTCCCCGAGCGCCTATAATTACTCTGAGACCGCTCTTCTTCTTCTAGATTGGTACACCCTGTTCATAGAGAAAGTCGCGGGTCCGACTGCTGAACCAGCCCTGAAGGTCGCAGTTGACCTTCGAAACTGGGCCAAGGCTCATAACATCACGGTTGTTCACTGCCTTATCGACGCAAACGGCACTCCCTTCCCGGCATGTAAAGGTGTCGAACGCTTCCAAGGGCTCTTGCAGACAATGAAGACTCTGGAACAACCCGAACCAGCTGAACTTCGGGCCGATGACAAAGACGAGCTCACCTTTCACCGTGTCCCGGGGCATATCTCGGCGCTCAAGTCCCCGGGCCTACTTGATTATCTCAAGAAGAAAGGCATCAAGTCTGTTGTTCTCTCTGGCCTGAGCACTTCTGGCTGTGTTCTGAGAACGGCAGTCACAGCGACTGATGCTGAATTTGCGACAACGGTTATCAGCGACGCTTGTGCTAATGGGGACGATGAGCTTCACTGGGTCATCTTGAATAAGATTATTCCTTCTAGGGGTCATGTAAAGAGTTCTGCAGAGTTTCAGAGGGAATTCATAGTGGCTCAGAATGTTTAAACTTGTGTTTTAAGGCTAGCCAATATAACGGCATAGTATATAATGTCTTATATTGTGTTATACTGAAAATAAGCATCTTATTATATTATCTTAATATTTAAGACTGTAATTAGCTATACCTTGCGCATTGCTATAAAGACATTTTAATTTTTTAATGTAAATAAAAAATAAATCGCTATATATTACAAACTCTAGTAGTAAGCAAATAGCAGATTATACCTATCCATACTACTGCAGTTATCCCTAAAGTATGTTGTGTAACATCGGATGGCCTCAACTCCGTCTCCAGTTGGAGGCCAAGCCAGGGTTGTGAGACAAGGCGGTCTGACTGGGAGCCAGGAGCAGAGAGTGGCAAGCTGAAAGTTAAAATAAGCAATCTATCTATGACAATGCATAAATTCATTATTTCCTAGCTGCTGAAGTGACTGTTTAGACAAAGATCTCTTTGTGCACTTTTAGAAAGTGAACTCATTTGTATAGTTATATACTGTACCATATGTGAATATGGTAAGTGGAAATGAGGCTCTGTTTTGTCGCTGACTGAGAGCCATGTCGCACTCGTGATACGCCACTATGCAAAACGTGCTGTTTTGAGAAAAGATCAGCGACTCACCTACCTTGAATTAAATCCATGACAGTGTAATACTTGCTGAATTAGGTACTGTCCCAGAGAACCATTGTGCTGCAGCTCTTTTAACATAATAAAGACAGTCTAAGTAGGAATGGCCACGGATCCCAGTTTGTGGACTTGGTTATGCGTGGCAACGAGCTGACTGCATTGAGGTTGGGGTCTGCTTTGTTTCTAAAGAGAAGACAAGATCCAAGTTCTCGTGGAAATGACTCAATGGCCGCATAATAGTGGCTTTAGAATAGGGGGCGCTGAGTCGTTAGTGTGCTTCAAAAATCCTGAATTTCGCGTTTTACAACAGACACGAGAGCACTGAGGCTGCTGGCTCTCAGGTCAGGGCTCTACAGCAACTCGTCCAACAAAGCAGCATAGCCATGTTTATGGGAAAAGTTGGTGACACGTCTGCTGATACAATGATATGATCGCCAAGCCAATATGTACAGCCCCAATGTCTCGCAATTTCAGGCTTTACGCTCTTTCTTATCCATTCAGCCGACAGCCTGCATACGCACCTTCAGGTCAACGCCACGGAGATGCAGCTGCCCAATCATTCCCCACAACGGGCGAATAGGGTGTCACCCTGCTTGCGATAGGCGGTAAAACTCATCACTTCCATACCTGTAGTTGGTATTCTGCATCATCTCCGCTGACATGGTGCATGCAAAGGGTCATGCGGCCTCAGCTGGACTCTCTGTTTGGCTTCATTCAAGACATTATATTCACCGGTTGGTGACAAGGTGAGGCTCTGCTGCCGCAATTCCGGCTTTGCTACGCTCGTTGACCTCTGGGGCTGGTTGCTCTTGGTTCTTAAAAAGCCGCCCCGGTGAACGTAGGCGAGTCATTGAAAGCGAACAAAGCACTTGCTCCATACGCATGACACAAGCATCATGGCTGAAGCCCGCTGCTCTGACTACAGTCTTCCCGCATCTGCGCTTCAGAAGTGGCTGCGCACCGAATTCAATGATAATACAATCACAGTCCAGGTAAGACATGCAGTACACACCAAGAGTGGGTTTTGTAGGACAGTTTCAGCTGATCGTGATTCACAAAAAGTCTGTCGCTGGACATTACGTTTTCAACTTGCCGGATGGATGCAACTTGACTCAGGTTTGTGATCTGTCTAATTACACTAGTGCTGCTAATCCATCTCGTTCCAGAGCCATATAACATCCATCGACGGGTTGAGAACTAAAAAGAAATAAGGCTGCGTGGGATTGGCGTACGGGGTTTTAACACACAGTGCCTTTAATTTACTTGTACTTCTTGTACTTGTGTACTTGTTGTGGTTGGCTGTGGTTTGTGCCCTGTTGTGCGGGCGCATTTCATTTATCGTGTAGGCCCTGTAACAGGAGCGCTGAGTAGGTGGATAAATACAACGGTCGTTTAGTGTCGAAACCAGAATCTGATTCATGCTCTTTCCATAAATGAAAACTGTCATATTGCAATTGTCTTGTATCATTTTTACTGAAAGGCCAACATGAGTCCCCACGATTCACCCATTTTTCCATCGAAAAGCTCCTTCGAGAGTCCTTTTCCAGAAGCCTTTGTAGACCTTGAGCCCTCAGACCCTACAGACCGGCGAGCTTACGGGGCCCTGAGAAACAGCTGCGACCGCCATGCAATTTACCCATGTAACCTTCTACAGCGCAAGCAGCTGAAGAGCACAAGGAAGCGCTACCGTCAGTATCTCGATGAAGAAGAAAAGAATTTATTCAATCTCGATTTTGAAGAAATTCATTTCCATGATTTAGATCACGGAGGCAAAGGTTAGCAGCTGACTCCTCCGCTTTAGCACAGAATATTATTTTTAATGCCCTCTAGATTACAGGACCGTAATGATTCGAAATAGCCCATCTGTCCGAAATCATCTTCACAAGGATATGGGAGATCCAAAAACTCGCTTTATGTATGGCTTACTACTGGAAATGTCTCGGGACCCTTTCGGCTAATATTCTGTAGCTTCCTTCAGGCCGAAACTTCACGCGCTCCATTGAACTGCTCTCGCGATAGCTTCTCGCACATCATGTCCTATCACCAGGTTCCACCAATTTTTATCGACTTTGTATCTGCCTTTGGTGCCACGCACTATCCGACCGATTACCACATGACAGGCTTCGACTCTGACGATACCCTTGGTATACACGACTCAAACCTGGTCAACATTTCCACACTTGGCCGTTCAGGACGTGAGCATCGCATACAATATCTTTTGCGATCTGTAGAGCGGGACATAAACGACGATGGATCGCGCAGGTGGAATATTCGACAGGCCGCTGTATATCACTCGTTCGACTTTATTTCCGGTAAAGCACTGTGGATCAATATCAAGGCTAATGAGCTATTGAAGAATAGAATTATGGAAGCAACAGGTGACACTGCAATACTAGACTTGGGTACACAGGATGACTTGCCAAAATCTTTTGCTGCTACTCTTGTCATTCACCTTATCTTACTTGAGTGGTGCGACGAAGATTGGCGAACGTGTATTCGTGATTGTGAGAGCAAGGTCCGCAATATCTTGGTCAAGGCCCAAACTTCTCAAGTTGTTCAGCCTCCCGCGTTCAGCGCCTCAGCAAGGCGAGCTTTGGGGTCCCAGAGAGCGCGACCTACAGAGCTCAGTGAAAGCGAGAAGCAACAGCCTTCCGTGCCTTTGGTCTGGGGACGGAAGATTCGCAGCCTTGTCAAGTCGCTCAGCCGTTACAAGTACAGAATTACGCAGGATTCCGACCTCTTTGGGACTCCAGACGACGATAGCCATTTGCAAAAGAGACAGTTCGAGAACCTCAAGAATCTTGATACTTTTTCTTTTGGAGAACTACAGCACCTTCACTACATGAGTGAGCAATTGGAGAGTTATCGTTTGGTGATGGAGCTCAACAATCAAGCCTTGCGTGATATTGCAGAGCGTTACCAGAACTTGCCATCTCAGCGTGGGTTCCCCCAATCACTCAAAGAGAATTGCATGGAAGATATTCTGTCATTTGTGCGACGGGTTGAGCGGATCAGGAAAAACCTCGAGATTCGTATGACGCAGGTAAATTCGCTGCTGGCATGGCTTCAAGACGGAAAGGCATTGGAAAAGCACATCGAATATCTCAGTATTCTCCCCTGCTGATTACATACAATGCAGTTCGATGATATACTGCAATATCGCAATGTGCAGATCGGTCGCATCTTCACTGAAACTTCATATGGTCAATCCCAGAAGATGGAACGTATTGCATACAAAACTGAGAAGGAAACGATCTCAATGCATGTTATCACTTGCGTAACATTGGCGTTCCTTCCTGCAATGTTTGCGGCTGTAAGTTACTGCTATTGAGCCCTTAGGCTTCCCGGCTTATTCTTTTCCAGACGTTCTTCCAAAGTGGACTTGTTGAGGTGAACAGAAATGCGACCGGCGTGGACAATGCAGTCACATTTCACGATAAGGCTTTCCGGCTGTTTTCTGCGATATGCTTCCCTCTGATGGCACTTACCTTTCTCCTTTGGATCCTAGTATTTAGATGCCTCTCACGCAGAGCACGTAGGCGGATTACGCTCGAAAATGTTTGAGTGAAAAGCTGCTCTGTTGTTCGCCCAGCGGAATTTGGCGCAAGCTTCTTTTTGTATTTCTTTTGTATGGCCATTAAATAGATCAATACACTGAATTATGTAGACTATCTTAATCACTCATTGTGTCTATATACTAGCAGTACTCAATGGTAGAAATCTGCCCTTTTGCATACCGATCATGTAAGGGAGCTTTGAAGATAGGCTCAACATACGTAATATTTGGCTCAAAACTTCTACCAACAGTCAGACCGTGTGATATCCCAGTTCATCCAGCGCACACGAGTCGTGCAGCGGGTCCAGTGAGTAAAGTGTTGGCCGCCGACAGTAAGAGCTGCAGGTGAGCAGCCTGATGTGATAGAGAAACCAGGCCCCGCAACACTACAGCAGTAGAGCAGGTCCGTAGTGGCTGTACTGTGATTACTGTGTTATACTGTGAGGGGCGTCCTGCTTGTTCAGCCAGCCAAGATCACCAGTTGCAGTCAATGGCATGCCCCATTGGTATTTCTCATGGTAGAATGGGGCTCTGGTTGAGTTGGTGGCATATGCGTTGTCCCCATTCTGGACACCAAAAAGAACATTGCAGCTGATGCCCCCCAGCCTTGATTGCCTTGGCGGATCAACCTGACGCTGCGTTGAAAATGATCAAGCCCCGTCGGAATGTGAATCACAAGGCCGCGTTGTATCCATATATTGCTAGGACATTCTCCTCCGTCATGCCTTCTGACTACCCTGTCAGCTCAACACCACAGACTCGCCGCCATGGCTGAACCATTGGAGGTCGAATTTCGCAAATGGGTGGAGAACAACGCCAGGACGGGTGTCAACGGCTTCGATAAAGAGGAGAAGTACGTATCTGACACCCAACTCGCAGACTACTGGTCTACGACAAACCTCTACGAGATAATAAGCGCCATCGATCCCCCTATATCAGTGCCAGTTAATACAATCAGACAGATGTATCTTCGCATATTTTCTATCCTCGTCTTTATTGGAAAATTAGGGAACATTAGCCTTTTCTCAAAACCGGGAATTAACGACAGCAAGCTACCTTTGGGGCCGAACCATCTCCTTCCCGAGTGGCATGGCTGTCTTGATGAGTTCCTGGTGGAACAATGGCAATTTTGCCCGTGGGCTTTTCCCGAAGGGGAAAGCGACGAGCGACAACTACCAGCGCGCCAGATATTACCAATTCGATACGAGGTCCTAGTGACGAGAGAAGGCTGGACTTCGCATGCGGCACGGATAAATGTAGTCAATATAGATGACGATTATTGTCAATCTATTCCGCGAGTCAGTATCAACTCCCAAGAAAGAGTTCTTTCACCTAATTGGTGGCTTATGCTTGATAGAAAACTGTTTTCAAGATCTATGAAGGCGTCGATACAAGACAGCTCTATAGTAGAGAAGCCAACGTGTACACAAGGCTTAGAAGATTCAACGAGAATAGTATTACAAAATGCTATGGCTCCTTCGAATATCCCGAAACCAACAGGCGATTTATTGTCTTAGAATACACCCCTGAGGGCTCCCTGCTTGACTTCTTTAAGAGGACACCCCCGGATAATTCTAACGATCTAGAATTGCTTTGGGACCGCTTATTGCAGCTCCTAGATGGCCTTTACCTGCTTCACAATCCAGACAAGAATGATTCTAAATCCCTTTCTGGGTATGTTATGACGCACTCCCTTCATTCTCCCGCACTGCAGTCCTGACCTTTGTTAAGGATCCACCATGATATCCAGCCAGCGAATATCTTGGTATTTCGAGAGGAGGGGACCTCTACCTACGACGTTTCCTTCAAGCTTGCGGACTTTGGGTTGGCTGAAATTGTCAGAACAAATGGTGGCAAGGGCGTCAAGGTGCCTATAGATAACGAAGGGAATCGAATGTATTGTAAGTGCTTTTTCTGTTACACGTCTTGGAGCTTCGACTAATGCAATCTTCTATCGAAGCGGCCCCCGAGTCTTACTCTAATAACGAGCGTATGAGAGAGCTTAGACCTCACCTTAATCCTGTTGCAGACTTATGGTCACTCGGCGCTGTTTATAGCGACTTTCTCGCCTGGTCCATAGGAGGGAGTGAGCGTCAAGAGGCATATCGTATAGAGAGAAAAGATGCAATTGAAAAGCTTACTTACATCGCAGAAGCTGGTTTCGATGCATGCTTCCACGACGGACGGCAAATACTTCTCGCAGTTAAAAACTTTCACGCGAAGATTCTCAAAGACATAGTCGATGGAGACTTTATCTCCCGCTGCATGAGCGAGTTCATTCTTGAGTTCATGATGGTGGAGGCTCCAAGACGATTGATGGCGATGCAAGCGAAAGGGCAGGCCAAGCACATGATTGACACCGCGAAGTCAGGTCTCACGGTGCGGCGGCCAATAACTCCTGAACCAATCCCTCCTGTTAGCAACAGGGTGAGCACTTACAGTGGTGAGAGCAAAGTATCAGTGTGGGAGGTTTACGAGGCACTGAAGGCAAAGAGCAAATGGAAACACTTTAGGAGACACAAAAGTCAACCCTCCGATGTTGGGATGAGTCTTCCAGGTATGCTGCACGCTCGGAACCAAATCAATCGTCATGGTGGACGAGATCAAGTATGTGCAACCACTTCCCATTAATGATTGGTGGACTGACACAAGACATTCACTGCTTAGATTCTGGTAATCGATGATTATGGCTCAATGAAAGAGCACAGGAGAAACGTTGCCGAGACCGCCAGAGTCATCAGTTACTCAGTCAAAGTGTCTGACAAAGACGGTATGGATCTTTACTTTGCTTCTGACTCCTGCAACCCTCAAAAGTGCCAAAATAGTTCGGACGTCGAAGCCAAGGTTAGGAGTAAAGCGACAGTCGACGAAAGGTGTGATATGAAGAAATGCTTGGAAGACGTGATGGACCAAGTCAAGGCAAACGGAACGAAACCGACAGGCATCTATATCTTCACCGATGGGATATGGGACCCAGATCACAAGCCCGAAGTGGACGATGTCATTCACGAATCTATCAAGCTTCTGATCGAGAAAAAGGCAAAGCCAGCTGACCTTATGTTCCAATTCATCCAATTCGGCCATGACCCTGAAGGGTCGAAACGGCTCAAGTTTCTCGACGACGACTGCAAAAGGACACACAGAGGGGTAGAATAGTAAGTAAGATGTTTACATGCGAGGGTTGCTAAGATCTAACGAATGTTCACAGCGACATTGTCGACACCAAACATTGCGATGACCACGTCCCCAAGATTATAATCGGCAGTATTTCTAAACACAATGACAATGACGACTAAGAAAAATCTCAACGAAAGGTGACTAAGGGTGAGAAACTGTCTTTGAAAATATTACCACAATCTAGAAGAAATAGTTATTTTGATAAAATAAGCTGCATTCTATTTCAGAATATTACAGCAATTACAGAACATCTGTTGCTGAATGAACCGGGAGTGATGTCATTCCAATGGAGCTTCGGGACCGGGCTTAACGTTCCCCAGCTGTTATATCCGTTGGTCCGATGCTACTGGCTGAAGTCTTTCTCCACCATGGAAAATCAGGGTTATCACGAATGGACTGAAACTAGAGATCTTATTCTCCTCCTCTTTATACCTAGCGTTTACTGAATCTTAGACTTCTACTTACTGTTAATAGAGCTATAGCTAAGTTATTTTAACTAGCTTGTATTTATATTTTATAGAGTTTATAAAGGAATTTAAAAAGGCTTAAAGTATTTAAATAAGAGATTTAAGACTACTTAATATAAATTTATATAAAGATAAGAATAAAGATTTCTTTATGCTTTTTTTAAAAGTAGTTTTATTATTATATTTATCTAGAGTATACTATAGCTGAATAATAGCAGGTAGCAATAAGGCTCTGTTTTGTAGCTAACGGAATGCCACGTCAAACTCGTAACAACGCACTTAAACATCAGTAACTCCCTTACCTTAATTTAACTAAATATATAAAATAGTATAATAACTAAACTTAGTTTTACCTTAAAGAACTATTTTATAATAGCCTTTTTAAAATAATAAATATATATATATATATATTTATTCTATAATTATAAATAAACTTATACTTAAATTTACTTTAATGCTAAAATAGGGAAAACTAGATATACTTCTCTATACTTTAGTGTTCTTATATATATATATCCCTTAATTTCAACAAGAGTTCATGCCTCGGCTTGTCCAATGGAAATCAGATATCAAAGAGCCATATTGTATGTCAAAAGTTGTTGATGCTTCACGAGCGTCAAGTCCAATACTCACTCGGTAGTGGGTGTAGTTCGAGCTACCTGTGCTTTTTACCCTCGTCATCTGCCAAGGCTGAATGGAGATTCTCGGTAGCATAGCTCCATACTGAGGTATCTTGTGAGCCATTTGAACAACTGGCATTTGACCCTTGGCGACCTTATCATTTCGAACAGCGGCCTCAATCGTGACAGCCAAGTTACCATTGTGAACATGGGTGTTAAGACAAGACTTGGACGCAATGTAGAGGAGCTCATTCTGAATGGGATATCCCCCAGTTCCCTGGTTGTCAAGAACGACTTCTTTACCATCCCCTGACTTGAGATGGATATTGAATGCTTTGGCATCGGCTGCGACATCGAGATCTGTGGCGAACTGATACCATGTGAAGACTTCGTTGAAGAAGCCATACGACTGACCGCCGCCGACCATGCGAGAGGCTTCGACTGCTATACTCTTTTTCTTGTCAGTCAGGATGCTTAATGACACTTTGAGTGTATCAGCATCGCGGCCAGTCCCTTTGCTCGTGCGAACTCGAATATTGCCCTCGAATGCAATGCGGGATTGGTTGGTGGCAAGCTCCAACTTGTTGATGTAAGGCTTGACATCAACAAGCTCGATAGGCTCGCTGAGCGGAACTGTGGAAGGAACGGTGTCGATTAGGCGCTCGAAGATAGTCGCACAAGTTTTCTGAAAAGTTTGCGGATCCTTCATCTTCGACATTGTAACATTTTTGTCGGATCCGAAGATGCGCTTGTCCGAGTTTGTGGTTTCGTTGCGGCCAAAGACCAAGGGATTCGCGCCATTGCTCGCAAGGTACTCTTTGACAACCACGTTGTCAAACTCAGTGGCGGTGCTGTCGAACTTGGGCTTGTTGGACGGAGATGGCTTTCCTCCTGCGATTTGAGGGTTCTCGGTGCTATGAACACCCCCGACGGTGTGACCACAGGCGACAAGGGCAATCATGTCCTCTCGCGTAAAGCCGGCTCTGTTGAAGGTTGCTAAGGTCTTCTGAAGGTCATGTTCTGGCTTGGGTACACCAGCTGGCCCAGCTTTGGTAGCATCGATACGACCCATTCTGAGCGGCACCTTTTGACCGCCACAGCTTGCGACCGATGCCACGAGGCTCAAGGCTAGCATGTCAGCACCACTCGAACGAGGTGAAACAAATTCGTGCAGCTCAGACAGTGTATGATTAAAAGCCGCGCCGTTATTCTCGTCGCGATGGGTTTCGAACATTATCGAGGCATCGAGACCTCCGGTGCCCTTGGTTTTGTCGTGCGTGATGGTGTCGTGGAAAACGGTTCTAATCCATTCTGCTGAAAGCTGCCTTCCGGGTTCATTGGAATTGAACCCGCAAGGAACAACCACTGCTCAGTTAGCATATATTAGATCTCCGCTCAGCTGAGCGAATTAGGGACCACAACATACAGTCTGTAAAGCCGAAGCGTATGACGCCAGCCTGCATTGCAAACAAGTCTTCGAGGAAATCACTTTTGGCAGGCCACACGTATTTGCCTTGAGCCTGGGACGCCAAAACGCACCATAGACTGATGGCTTTGAGAAGACTCATTTTGCAATATACGCAATGAATGTATCAGGGACGACGCAGACGATAATCTGAAGAAAGAAAAGACAACTCGTATGGGTCTTGTGAGACACCAGAGCAGCGTGATGTTATATACAAAGTATAAACAACGAAATGTGACCTTCCTGTTCTAGATTGGATCAAAGTGAGACAAGGGTGTTTAGTACAAGGTGTTTAATACGAGGTGTTGAGTACGAGGTATTGTCTGTAAAATTAGGATCTTCTGCAGTCTCGAGTCTAGGCCGTCTCAGGGTGATTCTTCCTCAGCCAATCGGCTATTAGTAATAGCTTATCAGGCTAAAAATAGATTATCTTCTCTGCACAGGAGGCATGGGCATTAGAACTCTCCTATTAAAATATACTAGTATACGTTTTATGCAGGCTTAACGAGATAAGGATACTGTATAGGGAAGTTGCAAATATCTGTATTAAGAAAAAACACCAGCTTATCCTACAGAAAGGATGTACTAATCTAAAGGTCTTAAAATCTCTTAAATTTATAAACTTTTATTAGTTATAGCTAGCTTAATACTTAATAATAAAAAAATAGCAATATTCTAATAGAGCTTTAGAGACAGGCTTAACATCTATTATATCCGTTAGTCCAATGTCATTAGCTCAATGGCTTCTCCACCATGGAAAACTGGGGCCGTTACGACTGGGCTGGATCTGGAGATTTCTCACTCTTCTCCTCTTTATACCTAACATTTACTTGATCTTAGAGTTCCACTCAGCTTTAGCAGAGCTACAATTAAGTAACTCTTACCATCTTATGTCTATGTTCAGCGCAAATTCGTATGGGTCCACCGCCCTTTGGTGCAGTGGTCAGGCACCTAGGCAAGCCCTGCGGCAACGCAGAAGGCAGCGGGTTCGAAACCCGTAGGGGGCACAATTTGACCCTTTCATTGAGCAGGCTCCGAAAGTAGCCTAGCACGCCGACTGAGGCCGAGGCAAATTAGCGTGTTACCACGCTGTAGTAACTGTGCAGCTGGGGGTTATAGGGGGTCTGATTGGCTGCTTGCAGCTAATTTAGTGGGTTAATTACAGGGGGGGTGAAGGTAGAGAGCTGTAATTAGTCCAGATCAAATAAAGCCCGATTTTCCCTGCCTATAGAGGTTAAACGGCAATAAATATGTATATAACAAGGAATTGGGTCAGATCAAATTGGTACAGGGTGGTAACCCTAGATTAGGCTCTGGTAGCTAATGAGACTCCATTCACACGTATGGGTCCACCGCGTACAAACCCAAATGGATGTCACAACTGCCGGCGAAAAAGGTTCCGCTGTGATGGAACCGTCCCCTCTTGTCGCAAGTGCACATCATTAGGCAAGACATGTCTTGGATATGGATGGATTCTGTAGCCAGTCGTGGGAGGCTGTCTGGCAAGAAGATACCTTTGCACAACCTAGATCATCCACCATCGAGTCAGACAGACGCAGATGCAAGGGGACTGACTGCAACCAATGTCAATCAGGGCGTCAGCAGTAATTATGTTCCAGATGTGGATCTTGATGGTAGTACACAACCTTGCGGTATCTTGACTGACCTTTTGTTCTGCAATATGAGCTCAAGCGATCGTTATTACTTATCGTATTGTTTGTCATCCCTTGTTGGTCTTCCTGTGTTCTTTGCTGACTACGAATAATCAGTTGCGAATGGCCTTTGTCCCCAACTCGTAGCGATAGACCTACCGGGCCACAATCCGTTCCCAAGATTATTATCTATGGGATTCTGCAGCCCCGTCCTGCAATACACGATGATCACTGCTGCAGCTCTACATATGTCAAATGTTCTCAGGCCAGATACCGATGAGTCGCGGGTGGCACCAAATCACGCGAATAACTGGGATCCATCTCGGAGAGCTATGGTTGATGCATTAGCGGCTAAACAAAAAGCGCTTTATCTTCTTCGCATGGCATTTGAAGATCTAGACACCCATGGACGTGATATGGTATTAACAGCTGCTATGCTTCTTGTAACCGCCGATATGATCGACTCGGGGAAACATGGCTCCAAAGCACATCTCGACGGAATTGGTTGGTTGTTAAGCTATGCTCAGCCGGCTACTAGCGTGGGCGAGATGCTCAAGGACTTTGTCATATCAGATTGCTACATGTAAGCTTCATTCTTTTCGTCGAGACGGCGGACGTTAACTGATCTGTCAGCTTTTATGTATTCGCCTTGACATTCATGGACCAGATTCCGCAGTCTTCTCTTGCTCTCAACACTACAATCGCGTCATCTGCTATTCACTATGCCGCCCGGAACAGTTTTATTTGCTGCCCTGCTGAAATCCTCCAAATTCTGTGGTCCACTGCAATAATCTTGCAGAGGCAGTCCTCCAACAACAATGATTTGGATGGGACGGCTGCCAAAGGCCTTGAATTATTTATGGAAGCCATGACATTCAACGTCGAAACGTGGTCTCAAGATATCCAGCAGGTCCCTCTTGGTCGACAGGTCACTGATATCTCCAGCCGGATACACACAGGATATACACATCAGATGGCGTGTTGTCTATACATCATGTACGCGATCCCTTCTGTCAGGAACTTTCTGCCGGAAAACACGGAGCAGGATCTCGAACACGGGCTCATCTTCCATCTTCGCCACATCACTGATGAGGATCCTAACTTCAAGACATCCTTTTGGCCAACATTTATTGCTGGAGCTCAAACACGTGATCCTGGTCAGCAAGCGTGGATAATGGATAGAATGAAAAGACAGTCACGTCTATTTCCGTGGGGCTTTTTGTATACCGCAATGGAAACACTCGAGCTTATCTGGAGACAGCGGGCCAATGCTTCCGATCGGCTGAACTGGATGGAGATCCTGAGAAGCCCTGAAGTAAGCTTTCTGATTGTATAGGTAGACACTTGGCAGGGGTTCAAAGATCAGGCCTCTCGGACCTCAATCACAAGCTCTCTTTGATGTCAATGGCTGTTTTTTGCAACAATCGCTACTGTTGATATGCTGTCAGCTTATCATCAGTGGCACGCTATGCATATTCTCGGTTGAGCCTGTGTAAGAAGCAATAAAGGCATGTAGCATTCGATAACCTATTTTAATAAGATCCATACTTCAAAAGACCAGTCTATAGACGACTTGAGATTGATCGGCCGCTCGCAACAGATTTCGCGGCCTCTTTTCCAGCCCTCGCTCCGAAAACAGCACCTGAAGTCAAGCCACTTCCACCGGGGTAATTGGAGTAAAACAGACCTCCCACCATCTCTCCCGCAACATAAATGTTTGGCACGGGAGCACCAGTTGAGCCATGGATCAACTGAGCAGTTTGAGGATCAATCTTGACACCACCAAATGTAAAGGTGACGCCGCATGTGACCTTTACTGCCACATAAGGTCTCTTGTCCAAAGGCAGAGCCCAGTTGGACTTGGCCAAAGCAAGCTTCTTCGTGGAAGACTGTGTTGATAGTCCATCTCTGATGGCAGGATCCCACTTGACATCGGGGTTCTCGTGACGGTGAGCATAGACTGCTTCGTTGTATTCACGAATAGTGTCAATAAAGGTTGCCTTGTTTTGAAGACCGCGTTCTGCGCACTTGTCGGCCAATTCTTCCAGTGTATCGGCAGTGATGCGCTCAACACGTTCCTCGCGGTACTCTTCTCCTCGTAGCCAACCGCTTGTTCTGGAGTCCCAGACCTGGAAAGCGAGGTGCTCGGGTTGTTGGAGGATGGCCCGACCGAACTTGGCATAGGTATAGTTTCGAAGATCAACACCTTCATCGACGAATCTCTCGCCATCAACGTTGAGCATGAGGCCAAGGGGGTATCCTGACTTGGTATACTCGTTAGAAGCTTCTCGATCACCCGTGTTAGGATTGGCATTGGCGTCCCAGGCAACAGAGTGGCAGCCAGACCAGTTTCCCACCGCTTGCGCGCCAAGTTGTTGGATGGCTAATCCTAAAACATCACCGGTGTTGTAAGGTGTGCCTCGAACCATGGCCAAGTCCCAGCCAGGTCCTAGGAACTGACTTCGCATCTGAGGATTCGACTCGAGACCGCCGGCAGCTAAGATGACAGCACCAGCGCTCAGTGTGCGCTTGGCACCATTGAGAGAAACTTGTACGTCATAGCCGTCATCAGAGGAGTGCTTCTTCAATCCCGTAAGGCCAGTTGACCACGAAACTTGAACATTGTGCCTCTTGATAGCAGCAAGATAGTCCTGAATGAGACCCTTGCCTCCATCCTCGGTCTTGATACACATACCGCCCCAGAACTTGATCCTCCCATCAACTTCATATGCTTGCCTGTTGAAGGAAAGCTGGAATCGTATTCCATTCGCAGCAAGCCACTTGATGGTAGCATTGGAGTTCTGAATGAGACTCTTTGACAGTTCTGGGTCTGAGCGACCCATGCAAACTCTGTCCATATCATTTTGGAAGTCTTTCTCGGTGTAAGGAGCAAGATCGATCTTGTCGGCTTGTTCCCGGGAGACGTTGTTGACGATTGGCAGGACATCCTGAAGTCCGCTATGGGCAATTCGATAGGCACCAGCGGTGAAATAAGAGTTTCCACCGACCCAGTTCTCGGGGCACTTATCGATTAGCAGGACGCTTCCTGCGCCGTTCTGAGCTGCTGATAGGGCTGCTGCAAAACCGGCGTTGCCACTGCCTACAACAAGGACATCGACATGTTTTGGAAGAGCCATGGTAGCGGGATGACTAGAGAAGAAAGTCGGGACAAAATGATTACCAGAAGAAGTTTTGTAGTAATAAAGATAGAAGACAGTAAAGAACGCTGATGTGAAGAGTTTATATAATTGTTTCAATGCCTCAAGAGAATGATGTTATCGCGATTACGCCACTCAAAGCGCGGGGACTCATCCTCCGAGGTGATGATCAAGCCACTGTGCAGCTGCTTTCAATTGGTCCCATTTTTGCGGCATGTGGCTGATAGTGGGTAATCGAAAAGACAGCGCGGAGACTGATTCTCTGTTGAGCTGTAAACAGCAAAACGCTCTCTGATTGGTCAGATTGAACCCACTGCGCGATTTCCGTAGCTTAATAAGGTCAAACTGACTGCCACCTTTAATTAAAGAAAATAAGGCTCTTTTAATTAAAGCTGGAATGCTTATTATAACTAATCTACAATTTATATACTAGTTATAAGCTTAAATAGGAAGTAATTCCTAGTAACTTTTACTATATAACTAATAGCATTTTAGTAATTTCTTAATTCTTTTTAAATTCTAATTCTTTAAATCTTTAAAATATAAACTTTAAACTCTTATATATAACTTTACTATATAAAAATCCTTTAACTCTTTAAATAAGTATACTATATTAAGATTTAATATATTATTAATATTTATATATAAAACTAAATGCTATAATATTATAAGTAATTAAACTTAATGCTATTAGAGGGCTTAATATATATATTATATACTTATAGAGTATTAAAAACTAGGTTAAATAGCTAATAGAGCTTTAAGTATATGCTATATTACTTAAAATTTAGAAATATATTAATTTAAGTATTATAGAAAGTAATAATAACTATTTTATTTATCTAGTTAAATGTATTTAAAAAGAATATAAAATTAAATATATTAAAAATAATTTAATACTTAATTAAGAGTTAATATTAATATAATTATAGTTTTATAATATTATAAATACCTTATATAACTATAATATTTATATTTATAAAAAGTATTTTATTAAAGAAAAAGCTTTAAAGAAATAGATTAATAAAATAATAAAAAGTCTTACTTTTAATTATATCTAGTAAGAAGTTAACTTAAAATATAAAAATAAATATATACCTTTAAGAAAGCTTATTTAAAGTATTAAAAAGTATTATACTTTAAGTAATATATAAGTCCTTAATATACTCTAAAGAGAATACTACTTAGTACTTAAATAAGTAAAATATATAAGTATAAAGCCTATAGTATAATATAAGTATTAAAATAGCTTCTATAAATATACTATTACTTATAATCTAAATAAGATTAAGGGAAATATAGCTATAATAGACTTCCTTTAAGCAGTTAAAGACTATTTTAAACTATTATAAGCTTAAAATAAGCTTAATAAGCATATAATTAATATATCTAGAGAGCTTTTAATTTAATTTAAGCTTATTATAAAGATTAAAAGGTAAAACCCTAATATTAAAGTAAGTAAAGTCTCTTAATAGCTAGAATGCAATAAGAAGGCAATCTAAGCAGAGCTCCTTAAGGTAGCAGATAAGTTCTAAGTAATTATAAGAAATAACCTATTTAAGAAAAAAGGTATTATATTTATTACTTAAAATATATAATCTACTAATATAAATAAAGG
This sequence comes from Fusarium xylarioides, assembly GCA_013183765.1. Lineage (NCBI taxonomy): Eukaryota > Fungi > Ascomycota > Sordariomycetes > Hypocreales > Nectriaceae > Fusarium > Fusarium xylarioides. Next base: position 72,907 of record SRZU01000187.1, read on the forward strand.
CTATAACTGCTTATATTAAACTTAAAATAATTCCTTAAAGTATAAGTAAAAGCCTATAGAATATAAGTTAGTTATTTTTTTTTTTTAAGTTTACATATTAGCCTTAAAAGGTATCTAAGCATCTCTAAAGTCTATTATAATTTAAACATTACTTGCCTCCTAAGCAGTAAAGCTTTATTAAGTTAATATCATTAAGTTAGCTGCTTCAATTACAGCCTAAACCTAACTGCACTCAAGCCAGCTAGAGAGCCTTACTTGCTCTTCAGCTGGGCCAGATCTTCCTCTTGCAACCCACTTCAAACACTACTCTGTCGATCCCACAGTTCAATCGTCCAACACGCAGTAAGTCATCTAACCCGCCTTCCCTTCTGATCGCAGACGCTAACAACATCACAGCTATACCGTCACGATGCCTATCTAAAGAAGCCTGCAACCAGCCTAAGATAACAGGGCATATTAGATAAGATGCTACTAAGAAGTAATCCTTATAATTAACCTATTTATTAATAGAGATAATTACATTAACTTATATAATATAGCTATAAAAATCAGATTAACCTAGCAGTATAAGGATAATGCTAGCTGCATTAAGCAGGTAGCCTTTAATTGCAAGGTCCTTAAGGTTATATAGCCTTACTATAGGTTAATTAAGAGAGGCTTTCTTAACAGTAAGATAAGGTAACTTAATAAGCTTAAAGGGAAGTTACTTAGAGGGATAGATCTAACTATTAATAAAAGCAACTTTATTATGGCTATTTGAGGCAGCTTGTATAATGAGTAGCTTAAGGCTATCTGAGGGCAGGCTAAAAGGGTGCTGGAGAAGACCGAGCTGCTGTAAAGACAAGGGGGACGGCGTACCGCGAAATCTGGGATGAGAGAGGGGTAATTGCGGGGTTCTGTTAGAAGAAAAATGTATTGAGTTTTATATAGGTTTAGGAGCCTAAAGTTAAAGACCTGAAGTTATAATATTAGCGTTAGCAGCAATAGAAGGTAGAATTAATTATGCTATATAGCATATAACTAGTCTATAATTATAAAGACTAGCTAAATATTAGTGTACTATTAGTATAAATAGGAAATAAGTTAATTATATATATACTTTCTAGTAAAAGATATCTAAAGTAAAAGTGCTATTTAGGTAAAAAGTATTATATAATTATTTATAAAGAGGTTATAAAGCTAAAGTAAAAGGAACTTAAAAAGTAACTAGTAAAAAAAAGCATTAAACTTAATAGTAATAATTAAAGTACTAGAAATAATAATAGTAATATTTTAAGCAGTTTTTAAGCTAATATAATACTTAAAGTTCTTAATAACTTTTATATTAATACTTTTTTTAACTTAAATATATAATATAAAGAAGAACTGCTATATATTTTCTTAACCTTTAAGGCCTTTACTTACTTACTCTTAGAAAGTATAATTTAAGATTTAGAAGTATTTATATATTTAATTAATAATAAAGCTTACCTTAACCTAGAAACTTTTAAAGCTATAGATTAAATTATAGAATTAAATATAACCTTTAATAAGATTATTAAAAAAGAAAAGTACACTTTTAAGAAAATACTTAATAAAAAAGATCTAATAATTAGTAATATTTATATAATTAAAGGATTTTATATTAATATTATCTCTTTTACTTATATATATAATTTAAGACTTTAAATATATAAAGAAGACTATACTATATATTATAAATTAGTAAATAAAAATATTATTATTTATAAGCTTTAGCTTATTAATAACTTAATTTTCCTTAAATATAAATAGCTTAATATTTATCTTAAAGCTTTATTAATACTATTATATAATATAATATTAATAAGCTAAATAGAGATTATAATAAGCATTTCTAGTAAGAAAAGAATACTTTCTTAAAGATCTTTATAAGATTAACTTAACTTAAAAGAAAATATAATAATAATATAATATCTAAAACTTAAATATTTATTAAAGAATATACTTAAGAAGCCTATATTATATATATAGAATATTAAGATTAAGGAAATCTTAAGAATTAAGTATAAGATTTATACTAGAATATATATTACTTAAATTATTTTAAGAGAAAAGTTAAAAAGGAGTGCCCTAAGACCCTTTTAGTATATATATTAAGATCTTTAAGATTATCTAGAAGGCTATAATAAATTAAAATAACTACTAGTTATTAAAAAAGAATATAGTAAATAGATATTTACTTAAGCTTTATATATAAAGCAGTATAATATAGTATTTAATACTTTATTTTACTTTAAATACTAAGTATAATATTAATTTAAAGTAGTAATTTATATAATCTGCTAAGATAATAAGTATATTATAATTATAGTTAAGGAGCTAATTTAATTTTAATATTAAGTAAATTTTTAAAGCATTAAGCTAAAGCTTATATTACTAGATACTTATAAAGTAAATAGAGCTACTAAATAAAGCAATAAGTAAATTACTATAAAATCTGTTTTAATGCTTTATAGGGCTAATCTGCTAGGGGAGCTCTAGCTTAAGAGTACTAAAATAGCATTCTATTTACTTAATATTAGCCTATTATATAGATTTAAATAGAAATTACTAATTAAAGTACTTAAAGAATAGTTTAAATACTATATACTATTATAAATAAGAAAAGAAGATATAAACTTTAAATTAAGTATAAGTTTACTACTTATATATAGTTACTATATATACTCTTTAAAAAGAGAAAAGGAAGAAAAAAAAGAAAAGAGAAATATAAAGATTAAGCTAAAAGTATATATTAAATATTTAGTTAGCTATATTATAAGTAATATATATTATATTTAGATTTCTTACCTTAAAAGAGTAATAATAATATAAAATATATAATTTAATAAATCTATTTTCTATAATAAATATACTAAGCCTTAATTAAAAGAGCTTATTATTAAGCTTAAAAACTAAATAGTTTATAAAGATTAGTTTTATTTAAATAAGACTAAAATAAAAAGAGCTCTTTAAGTAAATATACTAGTTAAATAACTAGTTAAGTTAAGCTTAAAGGTAAATACTATATTTATAAGTATTTTATAATAAATAAAAAGCATAAAGAATACTTAAAGTATAATAAGAAATTTAACTAAACCTTAACTAATTAGACTTAAAATGCTAGAAGTAACTCTAAAACTAAATATATACTTAAAAAGTAGTAGTATAGCTTAAACTCCTTTAAGCCTTAATATAATAATATAAAGAGAAGAAACTTCTCTTAAAGTAAAGAATAATATAGTAAATTAAACCTAAGTATTAATTAGCTGTATTTACTCTTAATTTATATTCCCTATACTGCACTGCATTGCCTTATAACCTGATTTAATCTATTACTAACCTGCTAAGCTAGCTTTAATCTGCTAATATTTACAGTTTTTCCCTTAATGCTAAAACCTTTATTTCCTAATTTGCCTTTTTCCCCCTCTTTCCCCTCTTACTTCCTCTCCTTTATACTGCAATAGCCCTTAATTCCTGCAATATAATATTTATACTACTAAATTAATTACTGTAACTATACATCTTAACTCTATAAACTATAGCTAGTATAGACTATTACTACTACTTAATGTAATGCTATTAATAAAGGCCTACTATTACTTTAATAGGCATTAACTCTATTCTAGGTAATTTACTAAGTCTTTTAATGCTTCTATTTAATCTATAATATAGTTAATAAGAGCTTTATCTTTAGCTTTATTTTTAGCTTTATCTTTATTAATACTAAGTAGTTATACTTAGTAGCTAAAGATTATAAGATTAACTTGCTATATTATTAATAGTTTATTAATATATAGTAGGTATTTTCTTATAATTTTATAATGCCTTAGGAAGGATTAGAAGACTAATATAATGTTAAGCTTAAAGCTATAGATTTTTATTAGGTTACTAGATATATAGGCATTAACTGCCTTAACTAGATAGTTATAGCTAGGTTAGCTGTTATTAATATTAATTGCATAGCAGTGCATCTTATAATAGATTTTAGGGTTCTTAGCCTATTTTAAGATAGTCTATTTAGGTTAGAGTCTTAGTAATAATTACTTTAACTAGATAATAATAGAGAAGGCATTTAGCCTGCTAAGGCTAGGGGAAATATCTTTTTTATGCTTATAGATTAAGGCTACTTATTTAGTTAGATTATAAGGTTTAAGGCAACAGCGCTATATAACCTTAAGACTTAATTTTAAGGTTATTGTATTTTTTAGCGTAGTGTATAATGCCTTGTATTATAATATGCTAAAAATAAGCATTATATTGTGTTCTCTTATTATATGAGACCCTATTGGCTATACCTTGCGTATTGCTGCAGAGACATTTTAACTTTTTAATAGTAAATTAAAAGCTTTAAAGCTTTATTAGTATAAATAAAAGCTTACTAGTAAAAAGTATTATATCTTAAGAATAATAAAATACTACTAAAAATATTTCTAGAAGCTTAATAGAAAGTTAAAGAGTATAAGTATAATACCTTTAAAAAGTAAAGAAAGTACTATTAAATAGTAAATATATATTAAATAAACTAATAAAAATAACTCTTAGATACTCTAGAACTTTAAATAAGAGCAGAATAAGGGCTAAAAATACTATAAAGCTTAAAGGATAAGAGTAAAGTATTTTATTTACCTTTAAGATATAGCTTTAAATATAAGATAAAATAGTAAATAAAGCTTTATAAGGAGCTAGAATGCTATTTAAAATATTAAATTAAATTAAAATAAAGACTTTAGCTTTACTAGAACTTAAGATATATACTATAATACTAGTTAAGATATAAACTAACACTCTACTAGATGCAGAGATGCAGGTAATAATATAGCTAAAGCTTATAGTAAATTAAGAAGTATAACTAAAAAGGGGCTAAAGATGCCTTAAAGGGAAAAGATAACCTATAGGAGATTTATTAAGATATAATGCTTAATAATAAGATATTAAGTAAAAAGAAAAGAATATAAAATAGAACTTAAAAATATAAATAAAGATAGAAAGGTATAGATAGGATAATAAAGTAGCTTTCTTCTTAACTAATTATTATAAAGAAGAGCTATTATATTCTAGAAGTGTTCTTATAGCTTTTACTACTTTCCTTAGTATAATTAAAAAGGCTAAGAAAGCTTATAAAAGGAGTATAATAAAGTTAAGCTTAAAGCTTAATTCTTTTAAGCTTAAGTAAATATATAATATTTTAAAGCTTATAATAATTTACTAAAATATACTCCTTTTACCTCTAAAGATATAAAAGAGCTAAAAACTTATATATTTAAAGAGCTATTTCTTATAGTAGTATATACTAAAGTAAAAAAGCTTATAGACTTTAAGATTTAAATAGTAATATTATAGTAAGATATATAAATTAAGCTTATATTTATAAAATAAGTATTTATATATAAATTTAACTAGAATAGAAACTTAAATAAATATAAAGTATAAATCTATATATATAGAGATCTATAACTAGAAAATATAATTTAAAGTATATATATAGTAACTCTTGCAGTGTATTTATTCTATATTATAATTACTCTAGTAGCTAAATATAATTTTAAAATCTACTAACTAGATATAATAAATGCATTTATTAATATAATATATAATAAAAATAAACCTCTAGTTATATACTACTTTTTATAAGGCTTTAAATAAGCTAGAAAGCTTATAGAGCTAGAAAGAGCACTATATAAACTAAAAGACTTACCTATCTTATAGTTTAAGGAATTTTTAAGTACTCTTAAATACCTTAATCTAGAACCTAGTAAGAAAGAGAAATGCTTATTTTATATAAAAATATAAGATATACTAATAGTATTCTTTATAAATAATATCCTTATCTTATATTACTGTAAATAGAAAGAAGCTATAAATAAGATTATTAAAGCGCTAAAAGAGATATATAAGCTTTAAGATAAGAGAGAAGCTAAGTAATTCTTAAAAATTAAAATTATTAAAGATAGGCTAAATAAGAAAATTTACTTCTATTATAACTTATATCTAGAGAAATATATAGTTAAATATAACTTTAATAAGTATAACTAGTTTCTTACTATTTCTATTTCTATTACTAAGCTTTTTAAGAGAGAGGATTAAGTATCTTTAGCCTATATTAAGTTATATTAAGAAAAGATTAAATCTTTACTATATATTATAATAATAGTAAAGCTAGATATTACTTTTATAGTATCTTAGCTTTCTAAATACCTTATAAATCTAAGTAAAAAGTACTATAAGTTTATAAATTAAGCTCTTTAATATCTTTATATTACTTATAATTTTATAATTACTTATAGAAATAATTATAATAAAACTTAAGCACTTTATATAGCATTAAATACTTTATTTATAAATAATAAGAAAATAAGAAGATTATTATAAGAATATCTTATTACTCTCTTTAGTAGTACTATAATATAAAAAGTAATATATTAAAGTATAGTTTTAACCTTTATAATAAAGGCAGAACTAATTGCATTAAAGTATATTATAGCTAAAGTAATAAGTTTATAGTACTTTCTTAATAAATTATACTTTTACTTAATAAAGCTATATACTATTTACTATAATAATTAATAAATAATATATTTTATTATAAAGCTAAGTATTAAGATTAATACTTAATTATATTATATAGAAATCTAAAATATATAGTTATAATAAGAAGAAAATAAAAAAAGCTTTTAAGTTACTTACTTACTTATAGTAAAGATATTAGTAGATAAATTAACTAAAGCTTTATTACAGTAATAATTTAAATACTTTAAAGTATTATTTAATCTTATATAGCTTAAGCAGTTAAAAGTCTTAATAAAGTAAAGTTTAATTATTTAACTAGCTAGTAATAAAAGTAAAGAGCTTAAAGTATCTCTTATAGTTAAAATACTTTTATTTAAGTATAGTAAATAGTTTTAAAAAGCTTAAATAATAGTATTATTATTAATAGTTTTATTTTTATTTTTAACTTTATTATTATTATTAATAGAGATAATATTACTAAGTCTTACTAAGTTATTATAAATTATATTAAAAGCCTTAAGATTTATTATACTAGAAAAGCTCCTCTTATTAAAAGTAAGTATACTTAAACTAAAGTAAAGAATCTTAAAGATTTAAAAAAGAAGAATATAATAGTTAAAGATAGTAAAAAGAGTAAAGTAAACCTTAAAAAGCTTAAATATAACTAAAGTATAAGTCTTAATATAGGTAATTTCTTATATAAATAATTAGCTTAAAGTAAATAAATAAAAATAAAAATAACTTATAAAATAAATACTATTAGTAATTATATTATAAAGAGTAATAGCTAGAAAAAGTAAATAATAAAAATTAAATAAATTAGTAATATACTTAAAAAAAAATATAAAAGTATTTATAAACTAGTATAACTCTTATAATTACTATAAAAGTAATAATAATAGCACTTTAAGTTAAGCTTATTCTTTATTATATAATAAGATAATAAACTCTTATCTAATAAGATACTCTTAAAGCACTATATATATAGAAATATATACTTTTTACTTTTAAGGAATTTAAGCTTATACTTTAAAGTATATAAAGACTTAAAGATTTTAAAGGTTTTAGAAGTTTTTATTAAAGTAATTGCAATAAAGGAATTCTTCTTCTTAATAAGGTAAAAGGTTTTAGGCATAGTATTATTATTAAAGAGAAGCTTAACCTTACTATTATAAGGTATTATAGCATTAGTAAAACTCTTAACTTTAATTAAAGTATAATTAAGCTTAAAGATATTATCTTTAAGTTTAAATTTAAGTTATATTACCTTTAATTAGTATATATAATAAATAAGAAATAGAAGTAAGACTTATAATAAAAGCTTTACCTTTTAAGAGAGAAGAATAAGTATTAAACTTATATATAATTTAATAAGCATTAAATTACTTATATAAATATATACTACTAGGGAAATAGCTATAGTAAGATTAAAATAACCTACTAAGAGGTAGGTAAAAAGTTTAAGTATTAAGTATAGTAAAGAGATTAATAGAGAGCTTATAGGTATAAGTTATAGCACTTAAATAAGAGGTATAAAGCAGTAAAGTAGAGCAGTTATATATAAGGCAATTAGTATAAAAAACAGTAGCCTAAAGATAATTATTATATTCTTTATAAATAGTAAAGTTATTAAGAGCAGGAAGTTATATTAAATTATTAATATATAAGTAAAATAAAGAGTATACTATTAAAGGGATAAATACTTTAAAGTAAAAGGCTAGTAAAATAATTATATACTATAATAAAAATTATAAAGCTTAAAAAAGGAAAAAGAAAAAGAGATTATAAAGAGATAAGAGAAAGGCTTTTATAGCTAAAAAAGTAAAAATCTAAAGGCTATATAATGCTTTTCTATTATAATTTACTATATCTATTATACTTATATTTATAAGATTAAAAGAGTATATACTTAAAGTAATAATATATAATACTATTATAATTTCCTATTATTTATCTATTTCTTTTTTATTATAAAAGCATATTAAGTAAAATTAAAGCTATTTAGAACTTATTTAATTATATAAATAATATGCAGTTAAATAAGGGGTATATTAAGCTATAAATAGTAAAACGCTCTCTAATTAGTTAGATTGAACCCACTGCGCGATTTCTGTAGCTTGATAAGGTCAAACCGACTGCCACCTTCAATTGAAGAAAACAAGGCTCTTTCAATCAAAGCTGGAATGCTCGTTGTAACTAATCTACGCTTTGTACACCATTCTCCGAGTGATGGGCTCGGTTACTTCGGTAAAGACAAGACTCCACATTCTCACTCGGAGCTTTCTTCTCCGACCTACAAACCTCACGTGCAGCTTCAACTCTGCGTCCATGATGGGCCCTTGTGCAACAATCTTATCATATCAGTCGTATCATATTCGCTCCACTATTTTGCGAGGCCTGCATGATGTCTTCTCGGGACAATGACGTGATAATGGTTGCTGATGCTGGACCCAGTCAACGACAACCCAAGTCGTTAGCAAAAGCATGTACGGCCTGTCGGACCAAGAAGATCCGTTGCGACGCTGCAAAGCCTGAATGTGGAAATTGTGCAAGTCAGAAACGCGAATGTATCTATCGACGGGAAACTCCACGGAAAAGGTGCGTCATGATGCATAGAGTTGATAAGTCTAATAAATGACAGGCCTACGTTTTCGCAGATTGGTAAGCTGCAACGGGACCTTGCAACTCTCAAGGGGTTCCTGTTGACACTCAGGAGGAGTAGTTCGGAGGAGCGGGAGAAACTACTCAACGGAGCTGTTGATGAAGATGGGGTTGTCAACTTGTTAGACTCCACCGAGACTAACCCCGTAGAAGAGGCTTCATCACGAAAGGTCACAAGTCAACCCAATGATAGAAGTGCCACTACACCAATAGTATCATCAGATGACGAGTTAAATATTGCCAACTTTATATCCGTCGATGACGCTGGCACAACAAACAGCTTCGGTCCATCATCTGCTCTTCACAACCCTGCAAGGAACGATAAAGGAACACCGTCATCCCGCCAATTTACAACAACAGAGCATGTCAAGAATGAATTAATAGCCAATGCCGCTTTGCAACGACACCTCGAGCACAGGCTCAAAAGACGCGCAACAATTGCGGGGGAGCCAACAGAGCTTGCACTTCATTTGCTGAACTTGCACTGGACTCGTCAACATCACACTTTTCTGCTGACATATCGGCCGGCTGTCATGCGAGACTTGGAATGTTCCGGCCCATACTGCTCTGCTTTCATGCTTAATGCCATATTCGCATGCTGCAGTAAGTTTTCTCCGCGACCTGACGTCAGGGACGATCCAGATGATGCCTCGAGTGTTGGCCGTCGATTCTTCAAGCGCTGTGATGAGCTTCTTAGCAGTGATTCTCTTCTCACAAGACCACATATCTCAACAATCGTTGGACTTGTTCTTCTGGGTTCGACGTATAATGCTCGTGGAGAGACGTCAAAAGGCTGGCTGTATACAGGATACGCCCTACGAATGGTCTATGATCTTGGTCTCCATCTTGACCCAAAGCAGACTACAGAAGATCCTGAAGAGATTGAGATCCGGCGACGGGTCTTCTGGGGGGCTTTTGTCTGCGATAAGCTTCGGAGTCTGTACATGGGTCGTCCAGTGGCTATCAATCTCCGTGACTCGCAAGTATCTCGCGAGTTCCTAGACTTGTACGAGGAAATGGAGCCATTTTATCCTTCAGCCTTGGCAACAGGTTCGTCAGCCAGACTTGATGAAAACATGGGCGATGCAATTCCGAGACACTCCGTTTCGACTTTTCAGCAACTATGTCTCCTCTCCAAGATAATGACGACAATTATCAATCGATTATATGTGGTCGGAGCCACGTTCTCAAATGCTCAAGTCGATCTACAAAAGATTGAGCAGGCCCTGCAACAGTGGCGAGATAAGCTACCATCCGAGCTAGATTTCCAACCATGGTTGTCCACAAGCACTGCAGTGCAAACACCCAACATCATGGTTCTTCACAACGTGTACCACTCTCTTATCATTCTCGTCCATCGGCCATTCATCTCAGATAATCATCTTCGATCCACTGCAACGTCCGGACGGTCATGGGAGCAATGCACTATTGCGGCCAGATGCATCACTAGTATAGCCTCAGTCTACAAGTCAACCTACGGGCTTAATGGAGCTCCTTATGTGCTCGCGTACACGGTGTATGTGGCGTGCACAATTCACGTCCGTAATGCAGCTTCCCGGAGCCAAGCAGGTGACCATTTATCGATGCTCAGGTCCAGTTTGGAATGCCTGGATGAACTATGCACGGCAAATCCTGGTGTCGTAAAACCAGCAAATAGCATCAGACGCTTAATCGAGGCCAGTCAGTTGAATTTGGTTACCGGTAGGTCCAACCCTCCATCATATTTGCATATCGATATTGACTTTCCCGCAGAAGAACCGCAAACTCCTCGGCACAATGAGTTAGACACAACTCAGAGCACGTTTCCGGCTACTGAATGGCCTAATATGGGATCTGATGTGTTTCGCATGGTCGATTTCGAGTATGGTCTGCCGATCGATCCTTTGTTTGGCTGGATAAATGTCTCGACTCCATTGCTGGAAGAAGAGACGCCAGCTACAAGCAATACTCAGTTACTCCAACTGCAGTAGCGTTAACAGATAATCACGATTGAAGAGCAGCTATAAAATCTCATGCTTGCATCCTCCTGTAAATACAAGGGTTTTGACTCGAGCACAGGATTAGACTAGCCAACACCTGTGACAATGACAATGTTGCCGGCAATTTCGACCAAGTCAAATATGTAGTGATGAGGCACGAGCTTGTCAAATTTGGTTGTTGTGTAGCTTCTATTTGCAGAAGATTTTAGTAAATGATGTTCGAGGAAGCGCATCTCGCAAGCAAATCACAGTACGTAACGTCACTAAGAATGGCAGAGCTGTCTCCTGGAGTGGGCTAACTTAGTAATGGATGGTTGTGCCTGGAGTGGATGAATCAAAGGTATGATAAGAAGAAGAGCGACTGGGCCGCGATCAGCTCTTAAGTATCACTGTGCTGTTATCACGGGATAATCACTGTAGCCTCTATTCTCCGACAGCCCTTCAGTTCGTCCACTCTAGCACCTGTGATACAACAATAAAATAGAACCAAGTTGAAAAATGAAGCATTTCCGGGGTCCCCATGCATTCTGGCACCTAGTTGAGCTATACGAGAGCAGGAGTTCCTGCTGTGGTATGGAAAGTCTAAGTGCATAAGCGGCGTTTAATAAGTGGCCAACATGGTATTGAATTCTCGTGTTTGCCCAGCTCGTGTTCTTGCAGTGATTACATCTCTTACTGCTTACCATAGTGGATCATGCCATATCTGATTGAATTTTTCCTGAGTAAGTGTGTGCGGTCCTGAGTAATCTCTCCGATGGGAAGTGGAGATACCAGGATCTGGGTTTACAAGTGATTAGAAAGCATTAGTGTTTGCTTTCGACAATGATATATATGATAAATTATACGAATTTATAAAACGAATTTAAAAGACACAAAATACCTTAAGTTCTATTTTATTAATTCCTCTTCAACAACGTATCTTCCCCAAACACATATCTCAAGTCACATCACCAGCAATGCTTTCTCTTTGGAACCTTGGACCTTTGCTCCTGTTTGCACCAGCGGCCATGGCAGCTCCAGCACCGTCTCTCGATATTTCCCCCACGACCTTGCCATTCAACGAATCAACAAACACTGCCGAAGCATCTACAGCCACCTCCATCGCTACGGATACCGCCAAAACCGTCGGTCACCTCTTAAAAGGATGCCAGGAGAACTTACGGTACACAAACTGGGAGCTATACTCGGACCCTGGCTGCCAGAACGCCATCTTCAACCCTCTTATGGTTATCTGGGATCCCTGTAAGAAGTTCCAGGAAACAGCGCCTCTCAGCAGCAGAGTGATCTTTCAGGGCATTAGGTGGATTGGGGGAGGCAATGCACAGCACTTCTATGCTTGTCAGCATGGATTTTCATGCCATGAACAAGTTTCTGAGATTCCGCAGAACCCAGGCCTTTGCTTGTCTAGCCAAGGTCAGCATTGGGACAAAATTGCCACTGTGCCCTAGATATTGTTGGCAAGTATCTCGACAAGCAGGCATGGCTATTGGACTCTTTGCAGAGGCTGGGACGGAGGATTTGGCTATGACCGAGAATCTAGACACCTTAATTTCATCATGGCTCTGTATGCTAACTTGACTGTAATGTCTCACATTCCGCAACTTTTTGAACGACGAAGCGAAATTCCAGCGACAACGTGCAACGACATCTCAACGCCCCGAGCTTCCTCACAGGGGCAAATAACTAAAGATAACTTGACTATACTGTGTGCGCGTTATGAAGGTGAGATAAGTTGAGAAATGAATTCTCGTAACCCTAAGATAGAGGTCCCAAGTTTACTTCCTTCCCCATCGCCCTGTTATGTGACACTGCAGGATCTGCTACATGACAGCTCGATACACGCCTGGCCAGAATGGGCCTCATGGCAGATCCAACGTCTATCACCGGGGTTAAACACGAAGGCCAATTATCAAACAGGAAGTGGGAGCTAGGAATTGGCCGGGTTATAATCAAGCGAGAAACAAGATCTAGTGGCGGTGGCCGGTATACGGAAACCATGCTCAAGCTCAAGCCGCGATCTATGTGGCTGGTGGCATGCTCCATCTATTGTTTGTGCCGTAGCTTCTCGACCTTTGTCTCGAACTGAAGACTTTGGGAATGAAACGCGATATGAAAGGTCGGAGGGTAGGTAGACAAGCGCAGAGCAATCCACAACTGAGCTCTGCGACGGACAAAGATGCTGTTTTAACGTTGGTCCAAGAGCAGTCCTCCGGCAAGTCCAGCACTCGGATTCGGATACCGGATATTGCACAAGTACTACGCTTCGAATTAGACTGAATTAGTATGTTGCAGTACATAAACTTACAAGAAACCCAGGCAGAAAATAGCAACCAGAGCGTATCGCTGACGAGATGGAATATTGAGTTTAATTAAGAAAGGCAAAGGAAGTAGAATTATCAAAAGATCTGTTGCAATATTCCCTGCAGCGTTGATATACCACTGGGGGTTATTTGGCAAACATTTGCCACTAATGCTCTTATCCCAAAAGGCCGCCATGGGCTGGCAGAGGAGTAAAACGACAAAGATCTGCGATAGACTCCAAGCTGAAACTATAGCTATAGAGACTATCAAAATCTTCTTGGTGCCTTGTACCGCAAAGGCTCGATAGTACTGTGCTAAGAAGGTTATCTTGATAGCGCTGAGTGTGAAGTTATAGAGAAGAATCGAAATATAGAGTACCTAATGGGCTTGTCAGCCGCCTGAATGTTATGAATCTTGTTTACAGACTTTCATAAAGTTGGATCGTTGCTCATCAGTAAGAGATGATATGTGCCGTCCAAAACCATAGTTGATTCCTGACCATACATTACTTAACTGCTACACAGGGGTGAGACAGGTGAATTTACCCCACAGAATGTCAAAGGCACAAGCAAAGAGTAGTACCTATATCCAGCTTGAGCAAAAAGCACTGAGACTTGGGATTCTAAACTTACGAATGAGGCAATAGCCCAGTAATCATCGACGCCAATTTTCTTTATAATGATCACACGTGTGTAGATACGGAGACTCACAACGAAAAAGGTAAGGCATACCAGAGGTACGATAATGCCTAAAGCCAACGGCACCCGCGTCGGTTTAGCTGACATAATTTGTAGTCAGCGTTACTTGAGTGTAGCTGGCCAAGACCGGTGAATGATTAAAATTGAATAAAGGTCTTGCATTTCAGAGAAGTATATATACTTATATTTGATGAAGGGGTTAAAGTTTAGGCGTTCTCATAAAAGGTTAGATCAAATTCCGTCGCTTTGTAAGGAGTTGATAACACACAGGCTACCGTGAACTAGAATGCCTAGTGTGCTTTGACCTCGACTTAACTTCCAAGGGTGTTTTCGAGCTACCGATTCTTCAGGACCAGACTAGAGAATCTCAGAATGTGCTATTGAGGCATTACCTTTCAGCCCTTTGCGGAAGTCTGTTCCAATCTTGCAAGCAGTTTGGCAGTCATTCTTGCTAGCCCAACCCGACTTGGGGGATCCTCAACGTTACAACAGACTTATAACCTTACTTTCTATTGTGCACCTTTAGTCAAACGAGATTCTCTCTTGGCAGTTGAGAGGAGGGTTTGAGGCAAGCTGGCTATGGCTTGTACAGGTTCCATGACGGGAACTACGCATCGGGATTGGATACCAAACACAAGTTTAGGACACACGCTATTGAAATGGTGGAGTGTTAAAGTTTCTCGACCAAAGTCTGGATGACACTAGCGGCACGTGGCGGGCCGAAAAGTGAGTGACTTTGTCCAAAATGAACCCAATAGTTTGGACGGGAATAACAAAGACTTGCGGGAGTTCCCGATTTCTACAGCATGGTGACGATAACTACCGGAAAAAGCTGTGGCTGCCGTGAATGAGGAAAAGGGAACCAGTTCGCAGCTACTGTGGTAAGGTTAGGGTTTAAAAGAGGCTTCAGCCCCCAGGGCACAAAGGTAAAGGACACCAATAAACACATACAGGCAAAATACTCATCGCCCTCACTATTACCTAGGATATTGCTTTTAGCTGAAAAGTTAGATGTTCTGATAACTGACTTTAAAGGTGTATAAATAAGTAGCTGCTGCTCTTCTGTAAGGATAACCAGGTTAAAGCACATAAATCACATATAAGGTAAGATGCCTGATAGAAGCAAGTCTATTAACTCAAGATAACACTCTCAAGATAACTTCTACTGTATAACAGCTAATCAGTTAGCAGCTGCCAGCAGGCATACAGATCATAACCCCAACTCCTGACTTCTTCTCTGTTATTAATACTAAAATATATAAGATACTAAGCAATATAAAGCAGTTCTAAAGCCTTAATATAGCTATCAGGAAGAATAGCTATAATAATAAGGTCTTCTTAGAGGTTATAAAATTTAGCTATTATAGCTACATTATAGTAATAAAACCTCTTTATTATATTAAGAGGAAATACTATAAGATAATTAAGGAATTATTAGATAATAGGGTTAATAAAAAGGCATAAATAGCAAGGAAAAATCTAGCTTAGGTATATGTGATATTAGACTTATAGGAGGCGATAAATGCTGGGATTCTATATCTGTAGGTTTAAAGATAAGTCAGTTAGCGAGAGATAACTCTAAGGAAAAAGTTAGATGAGCTGGTGGCATTGGGCGGAAAGTTTGTGTGTTGAAGATTCAGTTGTAATCAGGGACTAGGTTTTCATATAAATAAAGCTTCACTGAATGAGTCACAAAGGTTTTGAACACAAAGGGTTCGCAGCTACAATTCTTTAGCCGCGGCATTATCAGTCGAGACCAAGATAGTTCAATCACTGACTCTTCACAGTTAGCATATGCCTTGGTGCTTAACAAGTTATTTAATCAACCACTGTCTATACTGGTGCAGGCTGCAGATGCCGAAGTGTCGGTGCTAGTGGCGGCGGTGGCGGTCTTGGCGAAGCGAATAGCGGCAAGCTAAACGGCGGCCATGTTGCCCATGATGATAGTACCGCATCTTGAAAGAAAAGTGTGTTGGAGTAACTGTAGCCCAGCCATGTGGGCGTCAGCGGGCTTATGAGTATTCTTGTAAGCGCTAATGCTTTGGGTGCTTTAAACCTGAAGTTAATTGGGGTTTTTCAGTTCGTTGACTTAACATGTCTCGTTGACATGTCATAAGCTTTGAGTATCAAATAATGCGTTGAGCGCTTGGTAAACCCGCGCCTGAGCAACTTTGACTACTGTGCTTTGTTCGAGTGGACTATCAGTCTCAAATCGATGTGTTGGCTCATCCTGAGAGCTTTTGGGGGTGTTTTTCGGCATCTCAACCCTTGTAGGACCATCAGTAAAACTGAGACTTTTAACTTGTAAAGATATATACATATCTTACGTGCATATCTTACTTGGAACAAATGTTTACGCAAAGTCAGGAAGAGAAAGCTATTCATATAACTGTAGACAAAAACTTCCCGAGTTCAGAGGCTTGTCGGATGCTTATAGGGAATGGCTAAAGAGGGCACAGCAACCTTAGTGGCGTTATCAATGCAAGAAAGCCGGCGTTTTGGTGGCGGTGGCCCCTATCGTGACCTCGAATCATTTCTGTGTGAATGCGGCAGTGACAGAGGGTGTTGTGTTTGGAGTTGGTGCTCTCAGGCTCTGAAGATGGGAAACTGCATAATGAAATTCCAAGAAATAAGAAACGGTAATATGTCAACAAGGCCAGTTAATACAGAGTGATAAAAGCGATAAAGTACACACAGATATGGCAGGACTGGGGGAGCTTGAGCCCGCTTGCCACTACGCACATAATACTTAGGTGTAATTGCAAAGCAAAGTCGCAGCTTTCTGAGTGACTCATTAATAACATACGGACTGATGGCCTTGACGACAGCTACACTGATCATCACTATCAACACTATGGACAGCCAAAGACCAAGCGCACCCCGCAGTGGTGCCCAGTGCTTCGAACGTACGAATGTCGGCGTTGACAGCGATTCCTCTTCCTCTATAGTCCCTGAATCAGTATATCACTGGCAGCCTATGTTAACTATCTAAGGAGTGAATCTTCAATGTTTCATCTGGCTGTGAGTGTTCACTGTGTCCTCTGACAGTGACAATTTCTATCCTTATCTCAGAATCACAGTGACAGCATAATACCAGTACTTTATATTGACTTGAAGTTTCTAGAATTATCTTTGCTTTCTTTCCTTCTTAATAACTGACATTCTACTCTCCCTTCTATTCAGAATAACTTACCGCCTTCTTATGTATTACTCTCTATAATTACTACTAAGTCTACTTTCTCTTCTCCTCATAACTACTCACGCCACTATGTGTATAACGATTATTCGCGTATATTTCTGCCGCCGCTGCAGTAATGTTACCTCGGAGCCATGGGAGGAAGTCGAAAGGTGCGACCTTGCCAAGCAGATCGGTGCTGTCCACCAAGAGCGTCCTATTCGCCACGGCCCAAATGTGCCCACGACCTGGCATAACTGTCGTAAGTGCCGAGAGGAATACTATATGTACGACTACTGTCGCCAGCAGGGAATCCGCTACCCTACTCCTGACCCCCCCTTCACTAACCCTCCCTAGTAGGAGACTCGACACACTGATCAAGATAGAGTTACATTAAAGATAGGCAAAGACCCAACTGGGATAACTACATCAACCGGGATTAAATGCCGGAAAGGGAAAGCCCGTAAAGAAAAGATAGAATTAAAAAAATAAAAAGTAAAGAGACAATTCAAGACTTGAACGATATAGGCACGAGCGTGACTGTAACCATGAGCCTGTGTTATGTCCATCTTATTCGCGATGAGTAACTGTACCTTGGCTTTTCGTGATCGAAACCTAATATCTTAAACAAGATAAACTTACAAGAATGGCAAAGAGTCGTGGAGACTGCATGTGTACGCGTCTGGACATTAGAAATAATAAATCTCATATCTTCTTTTACTAAATGTAACAGTTCCGAGATTGCAAGTATCAGCATATATAAAGACTGCAACTGCCTTTTCATAAATAACACAAACTGCTAAGTATACAAGTTGACGTTCTACTAGGAATAAGCCAGCCAACCATGCCAAGCATTCCTGACCCGCTCTGCCTTTGACACAGAGATATATGCCGAATTGGCAAGTCTATCTTGTAGTTCCTTGAACTTGGCTGTAGGAGCCCCCTTGTCGAAAAGAATATCCAGTTCCAAGTATGATAGCTTCTTTGTTTCAGGAAGCCGAAAATAGCACCATATGAGACAAACGAAAGATGTAGCAGCATACACCAGACAGGACTTACCACCCAGGTCCCATGCAGATGGGTTCAAAAGCTGAGGGGCGATAAAGTTGTTAATAATAGTAAATATGTTATAAACAATTCTTGCGAGGGCAATGGTCTTGATCCGCAGCCTTGTTGAAGGTATCTCGGCCACGATGACATAGCAAGCCGGACCAATAGACATATTGTAAGTAAAGGTCATCAGGATAATCAAGGACCCAAGCGCCCAATTCAGCGATGAGTGGTCGGCCAAGACGATTGACAAGGTGCCGCCTGTAGTGAGAATGAGCAACGCGGCGACCAAGCCGGCTAGGTAGAGCTTTCGCCTTCCGATTGTCGAAAGTAAGATCCACGATATCATGCCGCCTAGAATGCCGAGACCATACATTCCTGTAGCTAGGGTGAATGATTTGGAGGATTCGAAGCCAGCTTGTTCTAGAAAGTATGGAGCATATCCGGTTAAGGTGGCACCGCATAGAGCTTGGCAAGACCAAGTCATGCAGCACACTTCGGTCCTGCGGCGATTGCAGCCTCTGAAGAGATCTAGGAAGCTGGAACCGCCATATCCTAGTTTTTTCTCTGTTGAATCAACATGCTGCATAATAGCGATTGTATCCTCGATGTCGATATGTTTATTGCTCGTGAGTCTTTGCAATGAATGTCGGGCCTCTGCTAGTCTCTCGTGTCGGATTAACCACCCTGTGGTTGACAAATAAGTATAAGGATACAAAGATACGTCAAGTAGGAAGAATCTTACAGGGACTTTCGGGGGCAAAGTAGATGAGGAACAATAGTGGGACTGCCCATGCCCATTGCAGGGCAAATGGTAGGCGATACGACCAATCTGACGTATTCTTAATAAGCGCTTGCAGTATTCCAGTGCCCATGAGCTGGCCAATAAGCCAGCACATATTGACATTACTGAGGATGGCGGCGCGGATGACTGAGGGTACTACTTCAGCGGCATAGGTCGCTGCCAGAGTTTGAATCACACCCCACGACAAGCCTTGGATAGGACAGTTAGTTTCTCAGATAATCGTGTATGCATAGCGCATGACGTTGATGGGCGGTGGCGGTCTTACCACAGAGAGCCTGGGAGGCAAGTAGCAGCGCGATGTTGTGGGCGAAGACAGCCGGGAATACTGCAAGACACATCCACACAAGCGCGACGATCATCATCTTGCGGTATCCAATCGCATATGAGATGTAACCATGGGCAAGAAGGCCTATGATCTCGCAACCGACGGCAGCATTTTGAAGTCCCATCTGCCACAATGGCGAGATCTCATAGTCTTGCTCCCCAACCGCGTCAGTTAGTGGGTGCCTGGGTTCTCCGTACCTACGCCTGAAGGACGGAAAGGCAAGGAAGCCGGAGATGAGTGATTTGTCGTATGCCTCCATGACAACAGTAAGAAAGAGAAGAAAAGACCACATAATCGCCTTGGGGAAATGTCGGCAGCAACTCAGCATAGTCATTTCTTTCTCGCTTGCTAAGCCGCGATGAATACGTGCGCCGACACCGCCCGAGCTTGTTGATCGGCGGGGGAGCCATATTGGACTGTCAAGGGCGCTGGAGTAAACATTTGAGGGCTGACGCGCAAGATCTTCTGAGGGGGGTTCGTCAACACCTGACTCGCGATGAGAAGCGACTCCCTTGGAAGTCATGGATATAAGCACGACCTCATCTTTGCTGAGATTGGCATTTGACCCAAACATTGTTTCAGGGAACCAGAGAGTGGGGTATAGAGAGACAAAGATGCATTAGGGACAGGCATTGGCCGTTACATGGTTTACCTCGTACTGGAACACGCATGGTATTATATAACTCCTCTCAAACTTGGCAGGATTTGACTTTAGGCCTGATCAAGCCATTACTGGAAGCCACAGCTCATTTCCCCGGATTCCCCCTGACCTTTGCAGGAATTAGTCAACGGCTGGACATCACGAGTCTGGGGAAATCGAGGTACGAGGCTTGATTGGAACGCTAATCCTGCGTAGAAGGCTGTGATCTCCTTGACGCCGTTGGTGGTGACGAGCTGAACCACCAACTTGCTTTGGCGCTGTTCCTTTTAGGTATAGTCCATGGACTAACAAGCAAGTGGCTGTTGGTGGCTGACCTGTCGGTCCGATAATTCGATGTGCGTCCAGGGTAAGAATCCTTTAGTTCGTTTAGCCAACCGATAATCGACTCAATTTACCTCCTTTGGGATGGATAATCAGGTGCTCATCGTGGAATACATCAGAAACTCTAATATTATGATTTGAGAAAGACTGTTCCTGTATGTACATGACTTTTCCTTGGGAAGATTGACCGAGAACAGATTATTACAGCGATCCATGGTGATGAACAAAATTGAGCGGTGCAACCAGACAGCCATTACAGCCCAGCGGCCCCCTGAGCTAGTGGCTTAGTAACTGGTATGCGACATGTCATTCGACGTCAATACGAGGATCGACGGCTTGGGGTTAAGTGGTTGCACTTCAACATGAATTACTGGGATTATGCTTAGCTTCTGCAACCCCTCACACGGCTGCTTTCATCCGGTCTCGAGTAAATTCACGAGTAGGCATGAAATTTAGATTAGGGACCTGTTAAATTCATTTACTCCATCTATCATCAACGGCTTTGTCGCTCATTGTAGACCTCGGCGAGAATACGATCCTTCTTGGCGATATCTGCCACTCCACTCCGATCCTTAAAAACACTGTCCATCTCCTCAAGAGACTTTCCGTTAGTCTCAGGCACACTAAACCAGACCCAGACGAAGGACAGAAGACAGAAAACGGCAAAGAAGACGTAGGCGCCGAAGCCTGTTTCGCGGACAAGAGGTGGCGTGATGAGACCAATGATGAAGTTGTTGATCCAGTCTAACGAGGTCAGTGGCTTGGCACTTGATAGAGATGAGAAACTTACTTGAACAGGTGGAGATTGCCACGCCTTTTGCTCTGAGAGATGACGGAAAGACTTCTGCTGGCATGGCCCATGGAACAGGACCCCAAGAGGCACCAAAGGCAAGCATGTAAAATAGAAGAAAAGCGACACTTGTCCAGCCTTCGGCAGTATGGCTGGGCCAATCATTCGAGAACTTGCCCACCAAGACAGCTATAATGAGATGTGGCACAAACATCAGGAAGCTACCCCAAAGGAGGATACCCCGGCGGCCGAAACGATCCATAGTCCATAGACTCGACAGAACACCAATCAACTGCGTCACGTTGAGAACGCCCGACATAATGAGTTGCATGTCAAAGTCAAGGCCCATGGTTCCGAACAGTGTTGGTGAATAATAGATCAGAGCGTTGATTCCAGTGAACTGCTGGAAGAACATAAGGCCTGCACCAACAAGAGTCCGACGCCTGCAGCCAGACTTGAAGCAATCTCCCCAGCTGACAAACTCAAGTCGCATCTTTCCAACCACATCCGTCCTTTGAGTGAGATCAGGGTGTCGTTCGCGGAGAGCAGTTGCTTGGAATCGGGCCTCGGCGATGATGTCCATCCATTCGCGCTGAACTCGTAGGTCGGATTCGGGAAGGGCGCGAAGCTTGGCGAGGCTGGACAAGGCTTCTGACTCGCGATCTTTGGAAGCGAGCCATAGAGGGGAGTATGGTAGGAAGATAGCGCCGAATCCCAATAGCAGACCGGGGAGGATTTGAAGGAGGAACGGAAGTTGCCAAGACCAGTGGCTGGGAATCCCCTAGGAGTGGATGAGTTAATAGCGCTGCGTGAGGCATGGAAGTCGGTTTACCTTTGTCCCGTAGGTTATCCAGAATGCAACAACAATTCCTATAACAATCGACAGTTCTTCGAAGACGAGTAAAGCACCCCGGATCTCAGGTGGAGAAATCTCTGCAATGTAGAGAGGCACCACCATGGATAGTCTAATAGATGCATGGTTAAATCGACGCTTATGGAGTGTTAGATGAAAAGTTTTAAAAGCCGAACTTACTGTCCAATACCAATTCCACCGATAAAGCGTCCTACAACCAGCATGGCATAGTTGATAGCAGCGGTCTGGAGTGTAGATCCAATCGTGAAAACCACAACAGCAACCATCAGCGACCGCTTTCTGGATATCCAGTCAGAAATCCAACCCTGGTTGATGGCACCTATGAATGCCCCGAGCGTGATCATGGCGGTCATGAGGCCCTTTTTGAAGCCTGCGCCAGGAGCATCATCCGAGACTTCGGGGAATCGATCGAGAAAATGATCCATTACAAGCGTCACGGAAATGACGCCTTGATCATAGCCAAAGAGGAGGCCACCAATTGCCGAAAAGGCGGCGCAGGCAGCGACGTAGGGAGATGAGAAGAGACCGCGGAATCCTAGTTTGTCAGCTTATCATAGCTAATGTACAAGCAACGTATGTCATCAATAGCAGGGAATGGTTACTTACCGGAAGGACCATATGGTTCCAAAGAAGTGTTGATTCCAACGTGCTCCTCGGTAGTGGCACCGCACTCGTCAAGCTTGCCCTTGACAGAATCGAGTTGCTTATCCATTTTGAAAAGGTGTTATAAGTAGATTCTGAATGAAGATGAAGATGAAGAGTCTCGGGTGATATTCAAGGGCGAGATCCTGATTTATTATAGTCCAAAATCTCGGTCTACTCTGCGACTCACCATTGATAATAGATATCCAATGAACGGAGGCGGGTTACTCTCGATCTCGTCAGTGACATGGATTAAACACGGGGTAGTTCGCGGGGAAGCGCGAGTCAGGGCTGTAGAGTTTTGGGGTAAAAGTGGGACAAGTCTTCTTCCAACAAGCATCAGGAAATGGCCCGGCCTAGGCTCCGTTGTCCTGGTGGTTAAGCCTATTTAGGTTAGAGCATCGGATCTTTTCACCTTCAAACACAGAAATGGAGCAAAGCCCCGACCGTTCGGCTTTTTTTGCCTTTGGAACAAGGTCATATAATCGGGGCAACCTGCCCCTCGAGATGAATTTGCACCAGACATCATTTCCGAAGTTTGTTCTGCGTGAAAATGAATACAGCGACTGCATGTCTTGTAAGTGAAATGAAATATCGGTAACCATGCCGAATGCCACTTGCCACTCTGACCATCATTAGGCTTGCAAGAAACAGCATCTCAAATGCGTCTGGGGCCCACAAGTTGCTGGGGGAGGTACACAGACATGCCTTCGATGCGTTTCGATGGGCAAGGTTTGCGACACAGCGCCCGTTTTTCGCTTCAAGCACTCAACTACGTATGTCCGCCCCCAGACGTTTGCGTTTCATTAGGGCTTAAAATTCCCACGGGTACCCAGATGTTAGCCCACCTAATTAGGCCCATGGGTAGGTCTGGGTACCCATAGTGGGTTATTTTTTCTAATGTTGAGCTGTAAACAGCAAAACGCTCTCTGATTGGTCAGATTGAACCCACTGCGCGATTTCCGTAGCTTGATAAGGTCAAACCGACCGCCACCTTCAATTGAAGAAAACAAGGCTCTTTCAATCAAAGCTGGAATGCTCGTTGTGACTAATCTACGCTTTGTACAACAGTTATGAGCCCGGATGGGAAGCAATTCCCAGTAACTTCCACTGCGTAACCAACAGCATTTCAGCAATTCCTCAATTCTTTCCGAATTCCAATTCTTCAAATCTTCAAAACGCAAACCCTAAACCCTCACGCACAACTTCACTGCACGAAAATCCCTCAACCCTTCGAACGAGCATACTATGCCAAGATCTAACGCATCGCTAACGTTCATGCATAAGACCGAACGCCACGATGTTACAAGCAACCAAACTCAACGCTATTGGAGGGCTCAATGTGCGCATTGTACGCCTGCAGAGCACTGAAAACTGGGTTGAATGGCTGACAGAGCTCCGAGTGCACGCCATGTCGCTCGGGATCTGGAAACACGTCAACCCAAGCGTTGCAGAAAGCGATGATGACTATCTTGTTTACCCAGTTAAACGCACCTGGGAAGAATACAAGACCAAGCATATCGACAATGACCCAGTGCTTAGTCAAGAGTCAATGTCAACGCAATTGCAGTTCTATAACATCGCAAATACCTCGTACGACCGCGACGTTCATATCTACAAAGAGCGTCTTGCCAAAGAAAAAGCTTTGAGGGAGTGGATCAGTGAGACAGTAAAGGGTCCTACCTTTGATCGCATCCAGCAAGAAGTCAACTCAGAATATGAAAATGAATACGCACCTCTGAGAAAGCTCGTTCAGGGTATCAAGAAGCAATACGCCCCGAGCGACGTACAAGTCCTCAGCGCACTCCGAAGGGAGTACCACCTAGTGCTCGGACAAGCAAAATACGCAAGCATGAAGCCTATGGTGTGGTATGAGCGCTGGAACAGCTTCTATGAACGGGCTATCGCTCATGATCTGAATGAGATCAAGGGAGACGTAGCCGTGACAGACTTCCTTCAAGCAGTTGGAGACCGTTTTGAACCATTGTGGGCTCGAAACAAGCTTGACAAGCACACGATTGATGTATCCAGAGGGCTCCCAACCCGATCTGAGCTTATTGCAGAGATCAAAAGGCAAAACCCCAACATCAAAGCAAGCGAGGTCTCCCGACAGCTGGAACGCGATAAGAAGGCAACCCGAGCAGAGCTCCTTGAGGTGGCAGACGAGTTCCAAGCAATTGCAAGAAACAACCCATTCGAGAAGAAGGGCGTTGTGTTTGCTGCCTGGAATGCGCAANAGACAGTAAAGGGTCCTACCTTTGATCGCATCCAGCAAGAAGTTAACTCAGAATATGAAAATGAATACGCACCTCTAAGAAAGCTCGTTCAGGGTATCAAGAAGCAATACGCCCCGAGCGACGTACAAGTCCTCAGCGCACTCCGAAGGGAGTACCACCTAGTGCTCGGACAAGCAAAATACGCAAGCATGAAGCCTATGGTGTGGTATGAGCGCTGGAACAGCTTCTATGAACGGGCTATCGCTCATGATCTGAATGAGATCAAGGGAGACGTAGCCGTGATAGACTTCCTTTAAGCAGTTGGAGACCGTTTTGAACTATTGTGGGCTCGAAACAAGCTTGACAAGCACACGATTGATGTATCCAGAGGGCTCCCAACCCGATCTGAGCTTATTGCAGAGATCAAAAGGCAAAACCCCAACATCAAAGCAAGCGAGGTCTCCCGACAGCTGGAACGCGATAAGAAGGCAACCCGAGCAGAGCTCCTTGAGGTGGCAGACGAGTTCCAAGCAATTGCAAGAAACAACCCATTCGAGAAGAAGGGCGTTGTGTTTGCTGCCTGGAATGCGCAAACTACTGATACGAGCGAAGGCTATGACTGCCCATGCCAAACTCGAGAAAATTCCCTAAAGCATAGGTGGAAGCCCACGGAGTGCGGGTCAGTAACATACGCGCTTTCTGGCAAAAGACACCCAAAGCAGAAGAGCTATCCAGGCAAAGAGCGCTGTACGACCATCCGTAAAGAGGTTGCAAAGCCAAAGTGGAAGGAACTTAGAGAGCAACTGGCAAAGAAAGGCATCAAGCTTGATAGCAACAATCAGAGCACTGGAGACAATAACAGTGACATCCCAAGCAGTTTCCAAGCCAACGCAACGCTCGAAGTTCCTGATAACTTCTACGCCAACGCTCTCCTAGACCCAAATGTATGGTATAAGGAAGAACCGCTACACATCTTCTCAGCCTTCAGGGCCTTCGCCCACCCACTCTCGGAAAGCACAATCTGGGATTCAGGAGCATCCATGCATTTGGTCAATGATAAAGCTCGCCTTGACCCGGGAACTTTCGAAGCTGTGGACCGGATCGTGGAATCTGGCACAACCTCTGACAAGATCATCGGAAAAGGAAAGCGCACTTTCAAGGGAATACTCAATGGAAGAGACCTGACAATTAGTGATGTCTACGTGGTTGAAGGATTCCACGTTAACATCGTCTCTTCCACCCGTGTGCGCAATTCAGGACTTTGGATGTGTGAAGAAGACTACACTGTGCGCTACGGATCAGCAGACAAGAATGTTATCGTTTGCAAGCTTCAGCTCGTTAACAACCTGATTTTCCTTGAATACAAGCAGCTTGACATCTATCTCAAAGCTCCATCAATGCTACTATACAACGTGATACCAATAAGCCAAGCGGGGATTGTAATGAGCATTCCTGGCAAGAGAAGAACGCTCCCTTGGAGATCTTCGCGAGATCAACCCAACCCAAGAGAAGATACGGCAACAATGTGGCATCTGAGACTCGGACATTTATCGAAGGATGCGCTTGAGAAGGCTGTACTGCATGCGCGGAACATCAAGATCAAGGGAATCCCGAGAATTGAGTGCGAGATCTGTGCCAGAACGCATGCCACTCAGGTTATCTCAAGAAGAAAGTCAGAAAGGAGTGCTCCAAGACCCTTTTGGCGCATACATTGGGATCTTCAAGATTACA
>SRZU01000188.1:0-96793 GCA_013183765.1 Fusarium xylarioides
GGTCTGTTATCTTCGTGGATCTCAAAATCGGTCATTTTGGCGAAAACGCGGCATCAAAAGCTGTAAAATTGAGGTAGTTGTGGTGTTGTGTTGAAAAAAGCTGCCTTTGTTGTGGTGGCGATGACCTCAATCGGCTGCATCATAATTTACGTCATTTCGTTGAGGAAGTTGGCTGCGAAGTACCGATTCTATCAAAATCTTGGTTTTAGGTGGGAAAAAAAGGTTAAACTAAGTATAGGTACCTAGCCTCAAACGAGCCAATAAGGCCATTTTGACCTATTCCGCGGTGGGGTGGGGTACAAGCCAAAATGCGGAAAATGACATTTGTAACCCCTGCGGACTGTAGCTGTGTAAAAGCTGATATATACGTAGTAGCTGGCTTAAAGAGGCTAGTGGTAAAAGAAGATACACGCCCGGTATTCAAACTTATTGCATCCCACTGTAGCACCCCTGAATCGTACAGCACATACATACAGTATGCACGCGAGCTGTCCACTCCTGTCAGCATGTGCCTTCACCTCATTCTACAGTGGAGGCATGTCTAGCGTCTTGTCCTCCCATGAATCCCATCCGGCCTGTACGGGACGCCTCATCAAGCCTGGGCCTGACTAGCGATTAGTAGCTAGTGGACTAGGGAGGGGCCCTGGCTGAGTTTTGTTTCCTTGGAGAAATAACTTGTGATTCGCATGCAGCCAAGGGCACAGATAGCTATGTAGACCAGACCAGATACTCTGTACATGCGGACGTACGTATAGTTAGTACATATGCGACGGAAGTCAAGGAGTTGGGATAAGCTGATGTGGAGTCGATCGTATCTATCGACACGTCGCCGGACGAGACGAGCGAGGTTCTTGAAAAGAACCATGCCAACTTAGCTGCACAAAACAGCGTGATTCCCGTTCCGTGTGTAGACGGATTTCTTGGGTTGTCGTCACTTTCTTTTACCCTGTCCCGCCCTCAGCCTCCATCTTGTCTGTCTATCATCTTTTCTCTCTCTTTCTCAGAGCCTACCTCCATCTTAAAGCCTCTAGGCGCCACTCTCCCTTGTGTTTTTTGTATTTTCATCCTCGTATCCTTTCTTGCATGTGTTCCTGCTTTGTATAACCAGTTTTCTCCCCTTCCCAATGGGTCTTCACTTAAGCTCTGCCTGGAGCACCCCCAGGGGCTGGAGGCTGATTACAGTAACACTCGTCGCCCTGACCTTGCTGCTCGTTGTACCCCTCCATCGGCTCAGCGACGATTCACCGGGCGTTTATGGACATTTGACCAATTATCTCAGCCATGAAGGTGCAGCATACGATGTCGAAGAAGGCTTTGTCGCCAACCTCAACGAGACGACTACCAACCAAATACTGAACGATAAGGAGCCTGCTAAGGAGCCTACCGAAAAGATCCCATACGATACCGATTCGCCACAATACACAGGCGAGAAAGACAAAGAAGCTTCTGGCAGCGCTGAGAAGCCTGCTGGAGCTCAACACCCAGAGGACGACAAGAAGGCAGATGATACAGAGGACGATGGAGCGGTTCTTGAGATTGATCATGGCGACAGCGATACACCTCAAAGCACCGACCAGATCCACAGCGAGGTGCCAAAGGAGACCACGAAACCCGAGAGTAGCGAGACCGAATTGCAGGCTGCACAAAGTGGTGAGCCCAAGTCGCAGGAGAATGGAAACAAGCCTGAAGAGGCCGATAAGGAACACCGGCCACAGGACAACACGCAGCCTCAGACTGGCGAGAAGAAACTCCAGGCCGATGAGACAGCCTCAGGCGACGAGCACAAACCTCCACATAGTGAGACTAAGACCGATGAAAGTGAGAACAAGCATGAGCAGGGTGAAAACAAGCCCGAGGACAAGGGAGACAAGCAGCCTGATGGTATCAAGCTCTCCGACCAGTCGCAAAACAACAATGACCACAAGAACGAAGGCGGCGATAGCGCGGCCAAGACCCAAGTCTATCAGGATATCGCGACAACCAGCATCGCGAGTGAGTTCATGCCTTCTCAGACGGCAGACTTGGATGTTCCTTCGGGTCCTTTATCAAACTGGACTGGAGTTTGTGATGGATTTCCCAATACCGGTGGTATCATGCTTGTCATGAAAACCGGTGCCACCGAAGCATTTACCAAGCTCCCAGCCCATCTCTTGACAAGCCTGCAGTGTCTGGACGACTATCTTCTCTTTTCTGATCTGGTGAGTTAACATAGCATTCTTTGCCCACAAAGGGGGGCGCAAGGGGGCTTCTTTCTGGCGCCACCGATGAAATTATATCAAGCCACCGTTCCATAAAGGGTTGCAGCTAACTAATCCGGACAGGACCAACAAATCGACAAGTACCAAATCTACGACGTCCTAAAGGACGTGAAGGATGACGTCAAAAAAGGTCGCAAGGAATTTGACCTCTACAAAGCCCAAACTGAGTGCCCAATTGCTCAGCAGTACTGTACCGAGAACATGAAGGAAGGTTGGAATCTTGATAAGTACAAGTTCCTCCACATGGTAGAGAAGGCCTGGGAGATGCGTCCCAACAAGGAGTGGTACGTGTTTGCTGAAGCCGACACCTACGTCTTCTGGTCGAATCTTGTGTGGTATCTTCGCAACAGTGTCAATGGCACAGAGACACCGTACGTCGGCAGTGTTGCCATGCTCAAGGGAAAGCCATTCGCCCATGGCGGCAGTGGTTATGTGATCCATGGAGACACCATGAGGAAGATGGTTGAGATTCCTGACTTGGCACACAAGTACGATATGATGGCTACCCATGAATGCTGTGGTGATTACCTCATGTCCCTGGCTGTCATGGAAACTGGCAAGAAGGTCAAGCAAGCACACCCAATGTTCAACGGCGAGAAGCCTATGACCCTTCCATTTGGCAACAATCACTGGTGTGAGCCCCTCTTGTCCATGCACCACATGAATCCCGAGGAAGTCAGCGACGCCTGGCATTTCGAGAAGACACGACAGAAAAAGGTATGTTTGCCAGAGGTGTGTTGATGTTCGCAGAGAATAAAGCTAATCATCAATGTTAGGGGTTCATCCAAATCAGAGAAATGTATCACCAGTTTTGGGCTCCCCAGCTGGAGGCGGAGCATGACGAGTGGGATAACTTGTCTGACGACGTCTGCTATATTGGATTTGGTCCTGAAGCTCAGGGCAAGGCCACCGATCATCAGAAGGGCCGACAAAAGAAGGAGAACGAGAAGAATGCAATTGAACAACACGCTCACCGATCCAAGGAGCACTGTGCTATGGTATGCGAGGCTGAAAACCTTGATATCTCGGAAGACGATTATTACAATCTCAAGGACGACAAAGAACGCAACGAGATGATCAGGTCCCGCTACAGCCAGAAGAAGGGCAACAAGGAGTGGCACGCTGGCCGGCGCTGTTTCCAATGGCGTTACCACAACAATGTGTGCTGTATCGCCAGGAGTTTCAAGAGAGGCAAACCTCGGAAAGAGCAAAAGCCGGAAGAGAAGTGGACAAGTGGCTGGTTTGTTCAAGGCATCAACGATTGGATCGACGCCAAGGGTGACTGTACACCAAAGTGGAAGGATTAAACAACGACAGCACTCGCCGTGCATCTCTTACTACTATCAAACGGAGTGGAACAAGATCATGAGTGGTGTTTTGTAATCCCTTTCGTGGGATCGGCGTTTAAGGAACTGGGTAATTTGCACCGTGATAAAGGGGTATATGTCTTGGATACAGATGAACATCTTTTTTTTTATGCTACTCTCTTGGGTATTGGGTCGGCGCATTGTTGCATAAACTGTCAGATTAGAGTAGAGCAGGCCGGAGGAGCAAAGATCAGGTTCACATAACTGTTAGACAAAGAGATACGGCGGGAACAGATTCACACCAACGGTTCCTTGTGCACACAACGGCCGTGAAAGAATTATTGGAAGCAAGCTGACAGGTGTATAAGAATAAAAGCATTACAAAGATGACGTTGCTTGTGAGATTGTAAAGTGTTAGAGCTGATAAACCTGAGTGTCGTGGTGTCTATCTTCCCTGTCTCCCTGACCCTGACAATAGCAGGCCGGCGAAGTATTACTAGCAACAGCTTGAATGGTACTCCCTTCGCCTACGCTAGATGCTCCCAATATACTCCATCATACTAATCGGAATATCAGATCCAAGTTCCCGTATTTCAATGACGAAGCGCGTATGCCGCAAAGAGTTGGTCCATGACGTCTAAAGTCCACCACAGGGGTAATTATTACCGTAGATCGATATCTAGCAGTTACTGCTCCACAGTAATTCCACATACCTGTGTAATCTGTGTAATCTCTGTAAATAGGCAATAGGCACCACGGTCTTGATGGTCTCATTGACCTTGGAGTAACGATAAGGCACGCTCATGATATCAGAAATGTTTTCATTGCGTCATGTTATGATATGAGGAAGCTCTTTTCCGCACTTTCCTTTTTGGTGCCACCCCTCCTGATGTTTGCTATCCATGATCTGACTTAAATCCTAGTACCCATTATCCATTATCCAAAATGCCCACTTCTCAAGAGAGAATACACACTGAAATCAAAAGTTCTTTAACCGTAACGCTCCTGTAGGTGTCCCAAAAAATAAAATAAAAAAATAAAGCAAATCCAGGGTTTTGTCTTGCTTGAATTTTGCTCTCATGTCGTCATACTCCATGGGGGGGAGTTGTTGTATCATATCGTTTATCTTAGTTTGCTGTCGTCTAGGTTCATTATAGTGTACCCTGCTTTCCTCCGTGACGTCCACATCGGTGCGGGTTTTTCGGCGACTTCATGTAGCAGTATGGCTTTGCGTCCTCTCCTGCGGGCTTGCCAAAAATCTCCTTGATGGAGCAGTATTCATAGCCGTCACCCATCCAGTCCTTGAGGTGACGATGCAGCTCACATCGCGAAATGCCACACTTTCTGCAGTACACCTGGCCCTTGACACGCATCTGCCCCGTGGGATCCTCCTTTTCGGGATTTCGCTCATGTCGGTGGACAAGGGGACCAGCTCCTCGCCAAGCCCACTCCATGTCGTTTGGTCCAGAGTAACGGCTGGAGAGAGGAACTGTGCCGTGAAGTCGTCGGTGAATTTCGTAGAAGTTGGAGTTTGTGAGGCCAAAGCAAACGCTGTCAATGGGATCAAGGTGATCAAATATGGTGTAATGAAGCTCAGAAGGCAGATCTAGCAGTGTGTGATCCTTGGGGGGCTGTGGCTGTGTCTGAGGAACTGGTTCATAATCCATTACAGAGTATGAGCGACGAGGAGGAGGCAACTTGGGTCGATGAGGAAGCTGGGCCGCTTTATCCTCGGCTGGTACTTCAGGCGTTGAGTGCTGGTAAGGCGTGGATAGAGGAGGCGACTCATTTTCGGGAATCGGTGCTTGTCGCTCAATGTGAGAAGCACCCGAGTGCGACCCGGCAACATGGTCGCCTTGGTAGTCAGTCATTGACCAACCTCTTCTGGGTGCCCTCATCAATCCTCTCTTCTGGTTGAGCTCCTGCATTCGTTTGGCATGTTCTTCCCTGGTCATTGGTGTTGAAGAGTCAGTCCTGACAGGGCCAGGACGCTTCATGAGAGGCCCATTAGTGCCCTCGTGTGTTGGTGTTCCAGCGGGCGAGAATGTGGGATCAGCCAATAATTGAACCATGGTTGGTTGGCAAAGATGCTGCTGTATATATGCGTTGGGTAAATGCTAGATGCGGCTGGGATCAAAACGCGGGGAGCGGCGTTACTGATGGCAGTGCTTTTTGAAGATATTCACAATTGCTGTGATGTAATATCGTAGGAGACGCGGTGAACTAGGAGAGGAAGTGATCCACTCCAGGAAGTTGTCTCTTATGTTGCGTTGACGATGTTGTACCGGTGTCGGTTGTAAGTATATTGGTGAAGAGAGAGCCTCACTAACACGTTCATGAGCAGTTGAAGGGGTGTAAGTTGAAGTTCTTGTATTTAAAGAGCCAGGCAAAGGCAAGTGTGAAAGGAGTGGCGACGTAGGCCGGTTATTGAAAAGTCAAAATGTCTCTGCAGCAATACGCAAGGCATAGCTAATAGGGTCTTATATAATAAGATAATACAATATAATACTTATTTTTAATATATTATAATATAAAGTATTATATATTATACTAAAAAATATAATAACCTTAAAATTAAGTCTTAAGATTATATAGCTATTGCCTTAAACCTTATAATTTAATTAAACTTTATTAAATTACTATTAATACTACTGTTTATTATCTTAATATTAGTTATCATTTTATAAGGCAAATATACTTAATTAAGTAAATTCTATTTAATTAATTATAGCTTTATTTTACCTATTAAAAGACTCTTTAACTTTTAATTATAAACTCTTTTTTATATATAGAATTTTTTTTATCTTATATAATTAACTTTATAGAATTTTCTAGGTAATTCTATTATATATAAACTTTAAATATTACTTATAAAAAGACTACTTAAAGGTTAATATAAATTATAGTTATAAGATTAATAATAATTATAATCTATAAGCTATATTTACTTTTTAAGTTAATAATTTAATTATTTATTATTAAACTTAAGATATTAATATATTACTACTTAATTCTTAGAAATAGTATTTTAATTTAATATTACCTTTAAATAGAATTAAAATTTAAATTTAAATAGTAGAGTATCTTATATTTAAAAATAATTAGATTAAGTAATTAAATATTTATTTAATAATTATAAGTAACTGTAGATATTTTTCTTATTAGCTTTTATATCTAGATCTTAGTGCTAGAGGTTATACCTTTAATAAGATCTATAATCTCCTTATTACTAATTTCTAGATTATAGCTAAGTAAGAATAATATTTATATATTTAATTAATTAATAGTTACTAGTTGCTAGTTATTTAAGTTTAATATTTTAACTATAATTACAGTTAATGTTATTAATTAAATAAAGCAGTTAGGGTAAAGAACTTATAGATAATATAGGCTTAGTTAGTTTCTTAATAATTTTATAATTATTAAGATAAGTATCTTTAAAAGATAGATAGATTAGAAAAGGTTAAAATTATAAGAGAGTTATAGACTTAGCTAAGCTTTTTAAAGCTTTTTAGCTAGTTAGGTAATATATTTATTATAATTAGAGTTACTTAAGATACTATAGCTTAAAGATAACTTTATTAATTAAGTTTATTTTATAGCTTTAACCTAGTAATAACTAATAAATAGGACTTAGGTATTTTAATAAGCTATAAAAGTATTAATAATAAAGTCTTTAGCTAAACTAAAGTCTTAATAAACTTAATTAATAAGGTTACCTTTAAGCTATAGTATCTTAAGTAACTCTAATTATAATAAATATATTACCTAACTAGCTAAAGAGCTTTAAAAAGCCTAATAATTAATAAGATCTATAACTCCTTTATAACTTTAACCTTTTTTAATCTATCTATTCTTAAAGTTATCTTAATAATTATAAAACTATTAAGAAACTAACTAAGCTTCTATTAAATATAAGTTCTCTACTTTAATATAAGATTAATAATACTAACCTTAATTATAGTTAAGATATTAAACTTACTTAATATATAACTAGTAGGTATTAATTAACTATATCTATAGCCTATCTTAACTAGCTATAATTACTCTTAAAATATCTATAATAGTAATATTATTACCTTATAAATAAATATATACTAAGAGGTAAGAATTAGAGTAAAAAGGGAAGCTAGTTAATTATTAGCAATTAGCTATAATTAGTAAATAGATAACTAGTTATAAAAGCTAATTATCTTTAAATATAAGCTTCTCTACTGCTTAACTAGAAGCTTCTATTATAAAAGGTAGCTTAATAGGGAGATATAAAGGCTAAATACTCTAGATATAATAGATCTATATCTTAGCAGGCTAAAGACTAAGTATAGCCTTTAAATCTTTAGTATTATTATACTTATAAGTATAGTTACTATTAATCTATAAGTAGGCTTTTATATTATAAGTAATATTTAAAGTTTATATATAATAGAATTACTTAGAAAATTCTATAAAGTTAATTATATAAGATAAAAAAAATTCTATATATAAGAAAGAGTTTATAATTAAAAGTTAAAGAGTCTTTTAGTAAGTAAAATAAGGCTATAGTTAATTAAATAGAATTTACTTAATTAAATATATTTACCTTATAAAATAATAACTAATATTAAGGCAATAAACAGTAGTATTAATAGTAATTTAATAAAGGTTAATTAAGTTTATTAAGACTTTAATCTAGCTAGAGACTTTATTATTAATACTTCTATAGCTTATTAAAATATCTAAATTCTATTTATTAGTTATTACTAGGTTAAAGCTATAAAATAATTTAACTAAATAAGTAGCCTTAATCTATAAGTATAAAAAAATATTTTCCCTAGCTTACTAAAGCTAAATGCTTTCTTTATTATTATCTAGTTAAAGTAATTACTATTAAGGCTTTAACTTAAATAGATTATCTTAAAATAAGCTAAAAACCTTAAAATCTATTATAAAATATATTACTATATAATTAATATTAATAATAGCTAACTTAGTTATAATTAACTAGATATAGCAGCTAATAGCTATATAATTAGTTTTTTAATTAATATTAATAATCTTAATATTAATAATATTTTTTTTTATTGCTGTTAGCCCTGTACGAGGCTATTAAGCTTTTAACTTTTCAATTAAAGGCTTAAACAATGAATTTTTAATTTATATACTTTCTTTTAATATTAAAATATTATAAGTAAAGATTTATTATATATTAATAAATTATTATTAATATAATAAATTAATTTTATAATTTTTAATTATAAAGTTAGGCTTTATAATATACTTTTAAATATATTTATTATTATATATATTATAAGCTAAATAAGAGCTTTAAAAGACTTAATTAATTACTTAAAGTAAGATTAAAACCTATTAATAAAGTAATAAGCATTTATTATTAAAATTATATTAAGTAGTAATAATAGCTTATATTAAAAGTAGTTTATAGAGTTAAAATATATAATTATATTATAAGAATTAAGAGCTATTATAATATAAAGGAAAGGAAAGAAAAGAGAAAGAAAAGAGAAAAAGGTAAATTAGAAAATAAAGGTTTTAGTATTAAAGGAAAAACTATAAATATTAGTAGATTAAAGCTAGCTTAGTAGGTTAGTAATAGATTAGATCAGGTTGCAAGGCAAGGCAGTGCAGTATAAGGAATACAAATTAAAGGTAAATACAGCTAATTAATACTTAGGGTAGGCCGGTTATAAAAACGTTGACGATGGATAGACGACAAGGCCGGGCAGGTCTTCCAAGAGCCGGTCGGAGTCCGAAGGTCGGTGGATGCCGTTGCTTGATTTTGGGAGAGAGGGGGAGGGGAGGGGGGTGGTGTGATGGGTCCCGGGACCAGAATCAACCAATTCGAGTTCTGTCCTTGTCCGTCCAGGGGTTAAATGGCACCCTAGGGACACAGAGTTCCGGGAAAAAACCATGATAAGCTAATTCTGGTCTGGCTAGTTTAGTCTGTCTGAGGCACAGCCGAAGCCCTGTGTGTGCTTTTTCTCTTTTCTATGCTAACCTCGCAGCCTCCTTTTAGCTTTGTCTTACTGGCCATATGACATGGTGATGCCGAAACCCGCCAGTGGCCGCGATACCGGGACAGACCCTGATTCAAGAAGTTAGGTATGGTGGCAACTCAAAAATCATTTCATGGATCCATGTTTTATGGATATGGAGGAATTGGGCGTGGGGCCTCTTTTGCTGATCATATGGTCTACCAAAACGCAACACCAACACCAAAACCAACTCCAACTCCAATTGCATAGACAGACACAACTCGAGATTTGTGCAGCGTGCCGGCCCGGTATACTCAGTGGTAGACATAGTAGTATCTTGTCTATCATCGTATGACGGGAAGAAGTGAAACCCATTCTCCAGACGATTGTGATGTCGTGTCGTGCAGTGTGTCATGTGGGGGCAAATCATGCCTAGATTGAGCCTGACAGGCACCCTTTCCAGATGTTCCAAGCTTCGCGAACACACGAGACCTGTCTTCTCTTAGAGGGGCAGCCTTGGACATGATTCAGACAGAATGGGTGACAACAAATCTTGCAGCAACTGTCTTTAGCTGTGCAACGCGGTAGCAACAAGCGG
Organism: Fusarium xylarioides; assembly: GCA_013183765.1. NCBI lineage: Eukaryota > Fungi > Ascomycota > Sordariomycetes > Hypocreales > Nectriaceae > Fusarium > Fusarium xylarioides. The sequence goes on from SRZU01000188.1 coordinate 10,136, forward strand.
CCTCGACTTTGTCCAACTCTCTGTTGAGTGTCTGCCTTTTGACCATCAAGCACACTCTTTATCAAACCCACCGCGTTTATGGGAGCGCTAATAACCCCAGTATCAACGTCATTATGGGGATTGACCCCGGCCATGTCCCCTCAACTCAAGGGCACGGGGGCCGGAGAACCCCGCTGGGAGCGGACCGGGACAGATCTTAAGTCAGGGTCGTGCATGGTCTCGATGCTGCCATTTGTTTTTGGTGAATAGATCAATCAGCCACAGAGTGTTGAAATGGGCGTCTAGAAGCGGAATTTTCGCCTCTTGGAAGTACAATATCAGTCAGTCAGTTGGCGAAGATGAAACTGTTGTCTACTCAGCAGGGCTTTATGGTCATCTTTGGAGACTTCTACTACAGCAATCATCTTGATAGTCGGGCTCTCCGATTTCCAACTGCACTTACCTCTTCATGGCGGTGCATGTACATCTCTGTGGTTGCCTCAGAATCTCTTGCAAGTCGTTTCGCCTAGTGCATCATTCTTCACTGGCTCTATTTTCTCCCTTCTTCGTATGTGCCGCGGCTCTTTCGAATCCATCCGTCTTTCGTATTTACTGCAGTTAGAAACCAAGGCACAAGACACGCACAGGAAGTTGTAGACATCAATACACTTGGTAGGTGTGAACTACCAACAATTCCGTATACCAGTTGACTATACATTCGTATGATATCGGCTTCCCCTTGTGCACAATGAAGCCAGAAAGTCAACCGTGTCTGTGGTTGCTCTCAAGCCAGCTTGCAACGTATTGAGCCCCCTGAGTTCGAAATCGGAGCTCCCCTCCTCGCACGACTATGTAGTGACTATGCAGCAAGCACCGCTCCTTGTGTACCCCAAAGATGCAGGTATGGATCGTTGGTGTTCCAACTTGGGTTACATTTATGCATGTATTAACCGGAATGGCGCGGACGAACCACGCCCAAGAGCCGCCATTATATCCGTTCTCGATTGGTGCATGCTATGATCTGAGGTCTCCCCTACACAGATCATGATGTTGCTCAGTGGCGAGATTATCTGATGCTAGCTGATAGGGGGACCGCAAACGTAAGATCTCCTGATTCTGATATTCGGATTCGTGCTAATCAGGGCGTCTGACGATGGCAGGCGTACAGTGCTTGGAACTAGATAGAATCATACACTACCTTATGTGACGCCTAAAACAAGGTGCTATTGTTGGGAATCGTTGAAATGGCTAATGTCGCTCATTGACTCCATCGTGTTGTTAACCTGAGTCGAGGCTCTCTAGTGAAGGGTACATTTGGAACAAACTGGATTCTTTGTCCAACCCTGGCTGTTTACTTCCAACATGAGACGGGACTGCAAGCCACATCGACATCGCAATCTGGTGCCTGGATAGCCTGGATAGGTGGAAAGAACTGGCGATGTTGGCGGCACTGCAATATGAATACCCCCCATACCACCCCATAGCTGAATACTTTGATCTGAGCATTGCATTAGACTCGGAATCCCATTGACCCCTATGCCAGGTTTCAGTTCGTACCGTTTTTTGGGGGGTTTTGGTTTGTTTGTATTCTTTGTGTTTTAGATCATTTCCAAATCTCATGAAAGATCCGCTGTGTAGCATCTCTATATATTTCACTGTGACTGCATAGCCTACACACTTTCATTATACGGGTGGCCCTGAAGAATTAGGCTGTGATCTTGTGATCTCTCGTTTCTGGACAAACAAGAACCGTTTCCAGGAAAGATGTTTGATCAGAATATACCTGACTCAAGATAATGTCAGGTTTCTGGTCATAGAGCGTGCTGACTTGATACTCGGTTGGGGGTACATAGATATGATCGACTTTGTTGAATCACTGTTGATACTACTGTTTATTACCTCAGCATCAGTTATCATTTTATGGGGCAAATATGCTTAGTTAGGTAAATTCTATTTAATTAATTATAGCTTTATTTTACCTACTAAAAAACTCTTTAACTTTTAGTTATAAACTCTTTATTATATATAGAATTTTTTTTATTTTATATAATTAACTTTATAGAATTTTCTAAGTAATTCTATTATATATAAACTCTAAATATTACTTATAATAATCTTCTAGCTATAAATTAGTAAAGACTATTATTATAAGTATAATAATACTTATAATCTAGTATTTAAGCTAAAAGGTATTTTTTAATTTATAAAGATACTATTTAGCTCTACTTATAGACTAAGTATCTATTAAGTGCTATATCTTTCCTTAAAGCTATTTATTATAATAAAAGTTCTTAAATAAGTAATAAAGGATATTATACTTAAAAATAGCTAGGCTAAGTAGCTAATTATTTATTTAACTATTATAGCTAATTACTTTTACTTATATAGCTTTTTTTTATATTACTTTATAAGTTACTTACTACTAAAAGGCTATAATATCTCTATTATAAACCTTTTAATAATACTTATAGCAAGTAGGGGAAAGTTATATATACTATTAATAGATAGCAGTTACTAGCTACTAATTACTTAAGTTTAATATCTTAATTATAATTAAAGTTAGCTTTATTAATTTAATATAATTAAGATAAAGAACTTATAGATAATTTAAGCTTAGCTAATTTCTTAATAATTTTATAATTATTAAGATAACTTTAAGAAATAGATAGATTAAAAAAGGTTAAAGTTATAAGGAAATTATAGATTTTATTAATTAAGCTTTTTATAGCTCTTTAATTAGTTAAGTAATATATTTATTATAATTAGAGTTACTTAAGATACTATAGCCTAAAGGTAACCTTATTAATTAAGTTTATTAAGATTTCAGTCTAGCTAGAGACTTTATAGTTAATACTTTTATAGCTGTTATTAGAATACCTGGGTCCCATTTATTGGTTGTTACTGGGTCAAGGCTATAAAAAAATAGATATGATCGACAAAAGGTCTGCCGACTGAACGCTGGCAGAGTCACAGAAGAACAATTCTTGAACACACTAGACAATGTGCTGAATAAAGCAACATAGTGGGATTAGGGCGACAGCGAACTGTTGTCCCTTTGACATGTGAGGCTCATCATGCTTCCTTGGAGTGTAATCCTGGTGAACGAGACGAGTTGAGGAAGCATCCTTTGATAAGCTACGACACCAAGTAGCAAACATCCGATTATCTATGTAATGTCTCGGGAGTATTGCCTGTGATAACCATAATCGAGCTGGATTTTGTAACTTGACTACGTTCTTGAGGACAACAGAGGAGTGTTTGCTGCGACGGTTGTTGAGAAAACTGTTGACGAGCAGGCACAAAGAAGCACAAAAGACCATTAATCATCAAGAGGTGTGTGAAGACACTGTCTTTTAGTTATATAATTCCAACCCCAGGTCGGCAAAGCATACAGTCCCATGAAAAGAAGAAACTTGGTTGATCCCAGTCCCCTGGTATTGGAGAATATTACCAACTCCAGCGTATTTTTACATCCGAGGTCTGCATGGATATTAAAGTCGTCGGCGGATAGCTTGACCGGAAGCATCATCATACCCTTCGTATTCCTAACGTCACGCTTTCCAAGTCCCTCAACGCCATAGCTGAATTAGGGTGCCATCCACGTCCGCAGAGAGCAGACTTGGGCCCAGAACAAGACGAAAACACTGACCGTCCGTCGCCCGTTTGGGAGTTCAAATGGCGACCCAGATGAGCATAACAACTACGTCGAGGCCCTTGCCCTCACCGCCATCATACTTGAAGGTCCACATGCCGTCCTTCTTCTGGTCCCAGTAGGCGCCTGTGGCACTGTGCATTCCTCGTCGACCGACATGGGGCTTTCCGTCAGTGGCAGTCGCTTCGGAGCTCGTAGAAATGTGAGGCTCTTCAGCCTTGATCTCGGTGCCACCACGGGGCTTGTTCAGGGCGGACGTAGGGACGAGGTGCTGCACGATGGTGCTGTTGCATGCGAACTTGAACGAGGGAGCAGAAGCGCCCTCGGGGGTTGACTCAGAGATAACGGCTTTCAGAACAGAGCTCTGCAATCATAGTCAGTTTTTAGCTACAACGGCTGTGTAGAGTTGTGTCTTCAACCTACAATAATTGTTGAGTTCCATTGCTCGGTCTTGTCATGATCGTAGAATTCAGCGCTTCCAATCGCGCTGTTGCAAGCCTGTGATTGTTGTGATTAGTACACGCGTCGAAAGAAGCGGCCGTCTTGTTGTTGGCGGTAAGCAGAGATGAATGGGCAACGTACGTCCGTAGCGATCTGCTTGAGGCGGTTGGGGGGAATCGGCTAGATAAAGATTAACTCTTGCACAGATACAGGATTCCTTCAGCGTCTATGCACATACAGGAGTGGCCATTGTCGAGATTGGTGCCGTTTTGGGGTTGAGAGGATGGTTTGGAGGTGAGTTAATGTTTGATGGAAGGCGTCGTGGATCGGATTGGACAGGTGGAAAACGGTCGGTAAACAAAAACAAGCCTCGTTATCAGAGGAACCAGGTTATGTATTCATGCACAAACCATGGCTAGCACCTTCAATAACAACAACCTTATATTTTTTATATATCATGCTTCGCTGAGCAATTCTCATGGCCAAGACAACCAAATCTAGTTATTTATTATTCATAATTGGGACCATTTTATTATCATGATTATTCTAGCTCAGCTTGTGTCAGAATGTCTTTCTATCGCGGCTACCTACCACCTTAGGTACTAAGACAAGGGAGCCAGTCAGACACGTGATCAATATTGAGTGCAATTGATCGTTGACAACATCCACTGTTGGTATAGCTTACCGCAGAGAGCTACTCTGTAAATAGTTTGAGATAACGGTGTTGATCTAGAATGCAGGATCTTATTCTGAAATTTGATATAATTTGGGCTTCATTACTAAGTAGGTAGGGTATCATACCTATATACCTACTAGGTACTCTTGTGTCTACATGTCTATTTGGACCTCGTGTCTTCGCTTCGTTTCTAGCGACGTCAATGCTTGATTTTTCTTAGTAAAGCTAGAGCCATGATAGCTCATGATAAACTTTCATGAAACAGTTTCTTCTTATTGGATATGAAGTTACGCACTGATCCTATGTCTCATTGGTATCTGTAAGCAATGCTAAAAACAACAAAATTATCGTTGCCTTCGAAATGACTCATCATTCCAAGTGAGGTCTATGAGATTGCGAGCTTTATCACAAGTTGTAAAGAACATGTGGTCTATCATCGGCGTACAGGTCGGTGATTCCATGAGGACGTCAAGACAGATCCGGCAGTACCTGTAATTATCCGTACCTAGGTGCTTCTGAATGCTAAGTTTTCTACAGTTGATAGGGCGGTCGCGTGCTGCTATTAACGTAAGTGACCCACCTACCACGCGGACCCGGTCTCCACGCACCTAGCTCACAACATCGTGATGACTTCAATTGATGATATCTTTATTAATTTATATGTAAATTAAATAGCGTAAAATAAATTCATGATCTATCATTATTAGGGATTATAATAGTCTTATTCTTTTTTCTAGATTCCTTCTTTTTAGCATCCTTTTTGCATTTCTTCCTCTGCCTCTTAAGCTTATGCTCCTTTGACTCGTGAATCTCTTTAGGACCTGGATAATAGGCCTATAGTAATTAAACTATAGTATATTGCTTCTATAGCTTATATAACTCTATCTTAAGCTGTAATTGTAATATCTTTCGCTTTTCTATAGTATTTTTAGCATGCAATTAATCTAGCTTATTAGCTATCTTTATGCTAAGGTAATAGAGATCTCTCTTATACCTTTCTTGCCTAAGTTTTATAGTATTAAGCTACATTAAAAGCTTAATCTTGTTTTTTAGTATATATAGGATAGCCTAAGAGGCTACCCTTTAGTATTAAGGGGTTACTAGAGGGGCATTTTAGATAATTAGATTTAAGGTTATTACTAACTTTACTAAAGGCTTTTTTATATTAATAGGCTATATTCTTAAACTATAAAAACTGCTAATAATATTCTTTAGAGTTATAGCTTTATTACTAGCCTGTTTATAAAGTTTTATAAAGTATTGCTTATTTAAAGTAGAGCTAGCTTAAAGTCCTCTAAACTGTTAAGCTAGTTGCTAAAAAGCTGCCTTTAATAGCATAAAAACATTAATGTTAAGAGGTTATATAATATATAAAGAATACAGTAGTAAATATATAATTTATATTCTATTAATTAAAGCTATAAATTAGAATTAAATAGAGATATAACTAGTAAAGCTATTAATAATAAGAATATACTAATCTATAAGTTTTTTAGGCTTTATTTAGGGCAGGAAGGTCTCCTGCAGCTACTTAAGATAGATGTCGCGAGAGGCCTAGCCTTTCTAAGATATATTATAGCCCTAGGAAGGAAAAGCCTCTAGAAACTACTATTCTTAGAAGTTTATTCCAGTAAAAACTACAGTTAGTTATAGTCTCTTTCCTTATGTATTTCCTAATTCTAAGATTATTACTTAGGTATAATTATTACTCTTAGAAATAAGTGCTTTATTTATTAAGGTATCTCTAAGTACCTTATCTAGCCTTAAATCCCCTTTCTAAAGTCTATACTTATCTATATTATGCATTTAATCTAAACTAACTAATAAGTTTAATGCAACTTAAGCTAAAGAGTTATAGAAATATTAGATTAAAATAGGAGTTACTTCTTTATAATAAGAAATATCTAGAGATATTATTTCCTTAATTTTAACTCCTAGATAGCATCTAAGAAATCTTTATAGCTAGTTATAACCAATAGTATTAATTATTAAATTAGAATTTACAATTTTATTTATAATATTATATACTTCTTGCTTTAAAAGGCTATAGCTATAGGCTTCTTTATACTATATAAAATTAATAATTTATTCTTTCTATTTAGGTAATATTAACTATTATTTTTTATAACTCTTAGAGTAAGATTTTACACTTTTAAGCTGCCTATAGAGTATAGCTTTATATTTCTTATAGTCTCTTATATACTAGCAAATTAGAATGCCTTAAGCAATTTTTTCTTAGATTTCAAGTAGCTTACACTTTCATTTACTATTAAGAAGACTTATATTAAAAATTTAGTTTTTTTCTAATATTATTTAATAGTGTTATTGTAATGAAAAGGAAATAGGGGTCAGGAAATTACAGTTGCGTTTCATGCGTGGAGACTGGGGCCGCGTGGTAGGTGGGTCACTTACGTTATGTCCAACCAATGAGCCACGTGCTCTTCGAAGCAGGATCCAAGCTTGCTAGGCTTGCTACTTACAGGAACACACACCGAGAAGTGGGGCGAGCGTCTCGTCCTCGTTTCGACAGTCCAGTCCATGTCGTACATAAACAGACGACTTGGACCTTTTCTTCATCACAAACATTTTTTTGGTCAAGTGAAGTCATTCGCCAATCGCCCGCACTAGGATTGCCGATTGAGCGTCATCTCATACCCTCTCAAGAACGACCAGTTTTGCTTTTACTTGACAGCGCTCCTCCTCCTCCGCCAACGGGGACACAACACTCGCTACCGTAGCTGTCAACAATAAAACCTCGCCGATTTCGAGCAATTCCGACATGTCTTCCCAACCTCTCCTTCAGACCACTCCCGGTACGTCCGCCCCAAGTGCCCATTGAATCTTGCAATTGACATTTGGTTATCTTGCTCTGTCTAACATGTCTTCCAGGTAAGCGCATTGCTTTGCCAACCCGCGTCGAACCCAAGGTCTTCTTCGCGAACGAACGAACTTTCCTGTCATGGCTCAACTTCACCGTCATCCTCGGCGCCCTCGCCATCGGCATGCTGAACTTCGGTGATAGAGTCGCCTTCATCTCTGCATTCCTCTTCACTGGTGTTGCTATGTTGACCATGATATATGCATTGGTGACGTACCATTGGCGAGCCAAGTCTATAAGAATGAAGGGCCAGGCTGGCTTTGACGACCGTTTTGGTCCCACCGTTCTGGCCATCATTCTTCTACTGGCCGTCATTGTCAACTTTGTCCTCCGAATCACCGACAAGTCCAAGAACTAAAGACTCACTGGACATGACCACAGCGGTTGCAGTCAACCAACGGGATCTAAAGGCCGCTTATATGGGAAGAGGCGGGAATGGCTCAGCGGGGAGGAGTCTTATGGTGTATTGGGCCATTGGCGTTGGAGCCGGGACATCGCAAATTTTATTTACACAGTATTGCACGATTGTAGCGGCACAAAAAGCAGAATGTTCTATTTACATGCGCTGGGTATCTTGTGATTTGCTATACGACTCACTCAACTTCCTATGAACCATCGCTAGAATGGTTCAGTTAAGTATGTTAAAAACATAAAGGTAGACAAAACGGCCCGAACAGGATTATCGGGATTGTATCAAGCCTGCTTGGCTGTACCAGACTGGACCGTAACACCCTTCTTTGTTTTCAATTCCTGTATGGGCACAGTCGAAACGAAAACCCTCATTGATTTCACAGATCGTGGCGAGGGCTGAGGTAGCACTGCGCCTTCAAAACGGCTGTGCATGACCTCGAAATCGTCGTTGTCGGAATCATTGTCTTCTTGAAAGTTCTTTTCAAGAATTGTCTCTTCAATAATATCATTGCTTTTAGACTTTTCTGGTTGGTCAAATAGCTGGTTGTACTGATAATATGCTTTCCCTTCCTCAGTGACAATCCGCTTGCATTTTTCCACCACTGTGATGAGCTTGCAAACATCAGCGGTTCGCGCATACAGCAGTGCTACTCGAGGTTGGTCGCCTTGTGTCATTATGTGATCTGTGACCTGCATGATGCGCTTCTTGATTTTCGTTGACGAGATAACTGAAGCAGGTAGGATGTCATATTTCGAGTTCAGCTCAGCGATGATGGTTTCGTGGGGACCTAGCAGAGCTGGTGTTGGAGTCTTAGGATCGTTGTTTCGGGGTCGCTTCGGCAAATGGGCGTCTTTGAAGACATTCGTATCTGGCTTCCTTTTGCCAGAGGCATGGTTGGATATTGCAGTGGGCATCTTTGTGAGTGATGATGTTAAGAGAACCAGGTGGCTCTAGCGGATAAAACAGTTGCGGTCCAGGATTTGAGCTTTGCGGGGCGGGCACATGCAAGTCCGTACTTTTGGAGTACGTGCCGTGCAGTGACATTATTCATTGGACCAAACGCTTGGCACTTTGTAGCTTGCTTAATAACAAATAATAATTTCCAAGAACCTTTCATAGGACAGTTTGCCAGAATGCACTGCCCAAGGTACCTAGGTAGGCAGTCTACTTGAGCACCTTCAGAGTGTTCCAGTCATTGGTAAGGTATCATGAGATTCTCATTTTTCTTTCTACTTTTCTTTTACAACGGTGATTTCCTCAACTCAGCACCGTACCCTGTCCCTTTGGGACCGAACCTTAGAAGCACGTGGCTGCATGCGATGAGAGACAGCTTGACTACCTAAGGGGTCAAGGGCTACTCATTGTGGTGGTAAAAAGTGGCTGGCGAGGCTTGCGCCACAACTCCAAAGTTGTGTTGAGATCTTGGCTGCATACTGGTAAGCACAGCTCGCTCAGCTTATCTAAGTCTAACTCTTAGGCACCTCAGACGAGATACTGTCAAGATTACTAAGTATCTTTCGCCGATTTATTCATCTCAGACTTCCACCATCACCTTCGAACAGAGAGATGAGCAGAGGAGTGAGCACTTTACGAGCAGCACTCCCTTCTGAAGATGTCATGGATGACGATTTGGACCAGAGTCGCTAGTGGGGCTAAGGGTATGGAGTAGCTCCCCAGGAACTCGAGAGAATCACCTCATCGCGCTTCAAAATGCCCCATCACTGAGCTTTCAATTTGCAGCCTTTGCATGGCATAGACGAAGTTCTCACACAACGCTCACTGGACGATAGTAACTGAATACAGGGATTACAGTTTCTGTTGATGCTCTCAACTGAAGATATAAAGGAGCTTGCGCCAGATTTGTACACAATGACCAACCAGAGTGAGGCTTACAAGAGAAAGTCACTCACGTTAAGGTACAGACACAGGACACTAGCACAGTCTAAACAATTACAGCTTGGCTTCCAAGCCAAGTGGAAAATAAGCGAGCTGGTTGGAAGTGGCTGCAGCAACTTACAGAAAGATAGCCCCACAACCTACACACCATCATGTTTCGCTCTAACCAAACGTGTCTCATTGATGGTTGCATTGTCAGACGTCCAAGACTCGTCCCGAAGTCAAGTGTAGGACTGATTGCCCAGATTCCAAAACCAGTAGCATGTGATGGGAGTAAGAGACGGGTGATACAGATTGATACAGACACGCGAAGAAACACTACAAGGACCCAAGAGAACTAATGAGCAAGACAGTCCTGTCAAATCTAATCAAGCGAAGTGGTTTTCAGGCAACATGCCTAGTAGCTAGTGTAGCTGCCAAGCGCGAGATAAGATGGATTTGGGTTTGGAACATGCTTTACTACTCCGTACATATGGTACTCGAGTTGTTAGGGTTGCAGCCAAATCCTCTGATTAGAAGTATCTACAGTGGGGTTTTGTACCTGAGAAGGTGTCAACTACTTGAGAAGCGCATAAGTATTTGAAACTGCATACGTTGAAGCTGTGTCTCTACATGTGCAGCAGTCTGCACTAGCGGGGACTAGGCTATCGACTGGATCTGACGGATCTCTTCCTGTCCAGTCCTGAGTTAATTCTGCTAACAAGCCGGGAAGTGACTGGGATTATAGCAGGAGACAAACGGCGAAACTCATCTGAAGCAACAAACAACTGACTTGACCACCACAAAACCATATGTTTCTTTAATTGCTTTATAAAAGCCTGTCTGTCAGTCTTGGTAGGGATCGCAAGGTACTAGATAAGTCAGAGTTCAAGATTCGATGTTTCTATACCTAGGTAATACTGACAGGGCTCCAGCTTGTATTGAATCTATTAGTGGATGGTGGTTCTGAGTTTCTGGGCGTCGTCCGTACCGCAATCACAATCCCCTGGCTCCTTCCATGCTTGGCTGGCTGATGGTCCACTCCCCAAAGGGACACAGAGAACCCCAATTTCGCCCCTGGGTACCCACCAACAGCCTGCCAACACTTGACTCCCTTGACTCCTAGGCTTGTTTTAGCCTACTCGACGGCTTCGCCTCAGTTCTGCTTTTTGTGGGCACTTAATCGGCCGTTCAATCAAATCAAGTCTCTGGCTGATCGCTCATTCAATCAGGGAGGAAACCCAGTACACAAGCAGCACCAAAACAAGAGACCGAGACCCAAGCGTCACTCTCGGGTACTGACTGTGAAGGACTGAACTCTGAGGTTGAGGTACTCCCATCACGCACACTGCAGTGACTGCACCACCCACTTTCTCCTTCTTCCAGTTTGACTTTATCCCCATTTCCCTCGAGTCGTGTCAGACTCCCGCAACAGAAAGCTTCAATTCCACTTGCTTTGCACCTACACTTACTTGTACTCCTGTACTTTGGCTTCCCCCTCGACGCACCTTCCCTCCCATGTGTTATCGGTTTTCCTCTTCGCACCTTCATTTGCGCCTGCACCCCCGTTTTCCCACCTTTCTCTTTGCTGCTGCTGCTGCTTCACTACCACAACCCACCTAATCTTCCCTCTTACACGCACTCCTATCTCGTCTCGTCTCCATCCCTCTTCAATCACAACACACTCTCCCTCTCAAAGAAAACACTTCTTTGTTTGCTGTCTCTCAGAGGCCACAGAGTCGAGGCTTTCGCTAGCGCTCGATCACTTCTTTCTTCCCTCTCTTCCGGCACATTGTCGCTCTGAGTACTTGTCGTTACTGTCGCTGGTTAACCCAAACTCCTCTTTGGTTCTGGCCTGTTCTGAGGGCCACATCATCAAACCCCTTTGCGCCCGACTCCGATTGTCCGATCCGCAAGCCTACTTTCCAATTACGTCAGCCTCTTGCGCCACATCTCTCACAAATTTGGCACCCGCTACCATAAATTTTTACCCGTCTCCAAATCCACACACAGCTGCTGCCTGTCGCATTGATACAAAAGCTCGCTACGGCCCTTTCGTCGTGACTTTTTGGTCTTCTCCTTGACTTCTTGTCGAGGTACCCTCATGTTTCGATTCTGGACATCTGAATCACGGGGAAGCGACAAGACGCTGCCGGCAACACCACCAATCGCAGACCTACTGAAGCCATTTCAGTCACCTCTGTTACCAAAAACGGAGATATCAGCGTCGCCCGAGGCGCAGCCTCCCAAACGGAGACGGCCAAGCGTATATGGCGCTGATCAAACGTCCGATATGAACGTGCCTATAAAGCGCGCCAAGATAGACCTAGATGTAATAGGCGACAGTTACTCAGCATCCGGCCCAAAACCACAAGAAAGTCCTACGGCCTCTAGTTTGGACGATGCCCGGGATGAGATTCGCCATCAGTTTGGTCTTGAAATTTTGCTAAAGCATGATGAACTTCGGCTCATTAACCAGGAACTCGCGAAATGCCAGGTTGCTTTGGAGCAGCTCAGACGTTGTCATCTCATCCCATACCCCGTGAATTGCCCAACTCCTGAACAGATGCTGAATGTCAGTGCCGGAAAGGGACCTGCTATTCAGACGCGTCCGAGGGAAGCTGTACCAAGGTGGGCACCCCCATTTGGTGTCGTTGATGGTCCATATGCCAGACACTATGCCAAGTGGCTTATTCCTGATCCTTCGTTTGATGGCATACAGCCCGAGTGGCATTTTACTCCAGAAGCCTCACGCGCGAGAGCTTCGTTTGCTGAAGGGCGGACGACAAGAAATAGCTTCACCGAATCTGGAACTTCGCTCAAGGCCCGTTCAGGCCGTGGAGCTGGGAGTCAGAAGTTACAGTCTTTGTCAAGTGGCTACCCTCAACCAAAAGACAAGGCTGGCCCATGTATCTTAAAGCGCGCCGATGGGAAGACGGTAAAGTTGGTATGTCTTGATTGCAACCGGGAGAACTTTTCAAGTACTCAGGGATTTATCAACCACTGCCGCATTGCTCACAAGAGGGACTTCAAGAGCCACGAGGAAGCAGCCGTGCAGAGCGGTCATCCAATCGAAGTAACAGAAGGGGGGGTTGTTGGAGAGGAAAAGGCGCCTGCACCGACCGTGCCAACTCTGACTTCCACTTCTGTGCATCCTTTTGCCCAACCTGATATGACCGAACAGCAGGCATACATTGCTCTCAGATCAAGAATTGCCGATTCGCTTAGGCTTTATCACCAAGGCAAGCTGCCTGGCGTCACTCATATCCCTTCGCTTCATGGCAAACCCCGTGGTCGTGAAGTGCAAATGGCTGGCTCTGTCGCAGGAGCTTCGGATGTGCCCTTTCTCTCACATCTCCTGCAAAGTCGGAAGTTCGACGGCAACCTGCGTGAACTGGTTGCAGATGCAAAGACAAAGATCGCGCTGGACGATATAACCTCCGGTGAGGAATCGGAACTTGCCGAGACATCACTTGACGAGATAGAACTGGGAGATCCGTCTGCTGTGCGGAAACCAGTCGTTATGCGCGTGCCCGCAAAGGCTACTCATTCTCCAACTGTCATGGCCGCATCAGTCCATTCAGCCAGTAGCAAAGGCCGTGCTCCCCCAATCGCTTTCAAGACGTCTGCAAACTGCGGATCGCGTAATGCGAATCCTGTGATTTCAGACGAAGATTTGGACATGGAAGATGTTGACATGAGCCCCAATACCATGGTCAGCAACAATGCGCCTTCCCTTGTTAGTGATGATGGAGAGTACGATGATACAGATGATGGCTCCTCTGTTTCTGGCACAAGTGATCATCTCGAAACCGAGTCAGTGTCGGATGTGGAAGAGATCACTTTGGATGACGACCAGGATTCGCGCTCACTGCGTCGGGGATCCAGCGGCGCATCAGGCGCCGTAAGGCTTCGTAAGGACGACCCCAAGCATGTTACTCTGATGACGCCAGTCAAGAGTAATGCCAGGGAACGAAGGTCGCGTAAACTCTGAACTATTGAAACATAGCATCTACACGTTGTGCGCCGATCTTCCCATTCATCATTGCCAACGCTGTACAGTCACAAACCATTGGATTCGCCTTTCTTCTTGAACCACCGATTTTCAATCATATATCTTTTTAGTCAATATCTTACGAACAACCACTGGGAACAGGTCACGATTGAGAAACGACAACTGCTTGGTTTCAGTCTGTCACAAACGAAAATTGAGGCTATTGGGGGCGCTTTGTGGGATTACAGTACGGGAAACATGCGATCTTGTTTGAATTAGAGAATTACGTATATTCGCTGAGGCGCTACGGAACGGGACTTCTTATTGGAATGCAGTTTGGTTGTTGCACATCTGTTTTGTTTTGGTTGTTAGTATGTTGAGCGAATATCCCTAGACAAGAAGGGACATGTACGATCGGAATAGCTATATCAAGATTTCAGTTCCAAGCAGTTTCGCCTGGTTGTAACATGGTTTCTCAGTGAGAATAAGCTGGCAGTGTGAATGCACGATGAATAAGACCAAAAGCGTAGCAAGTCTTTCCGACGACTACGAAGACTCACAATTTGGTCGTTCGGCCAAGCAATGGGCATCTCTACCGCTGATTGCTTTTCTCAGCTCACATCAGGTATGGGCATCCTGAGGATATCCCTGCGAATACTCGATGGCCCGCCCAATCGGATTAAGCAACGAACGTTATTTCTTATAAGGTTAGACGCAAAACGTACTATAGTAGTGCAGATCCTGGAATCATTTTCAGCAAAGCACAGAGTATCAGTACATGAAATTCAGATCATCAACTGGCTAAGATCATTTACCTAGCCGAGTATATATTAATAAATTAGGTTATTACGTAGATAGTTCATTGATGGCACGCTTTTCGGCCGTAAGCTCAGATCAAATCAAACTCCTCCATGTTACTCATAAAACATGTCCAATATGCAATTACAGAATAGCGGCGACTACACCGGCAACGGCGAGAAGAACACCAGCAGTGTTGCGTGCCTTGTCGGCAGCATTGTTGGTGTTTTCGGCGCTGGCGGCAGACTCAGTAGCAGAGCTGGTCGCATCAGGGGCATCGGAACCAGTGGCGGTAGCATCTGATGCGTCAGCTGTCGCTGTGGAAGAGCTGGTCTTGGTGGCCTTGGTGGCGGTGCCATAGAGAGAGGCCTGCTGGCAGTTGACCTGGACCTGGCTCTGAGCGGAGCCGGCGCGAGCGTCGTCTGGGCAGTTGTTGAAGCAGCTGGAGGTATCTGTTAGATGGAAAATTCAGCTCAAGAGGTACAGGCATGCTTCGCTTACGTAGCAACAGCCTCATATGCAGCACAGAGACAGTCCCAATCGTTAGACTTGCAGTCCTCGACCTTTGCGTTCTCGGTCTCGAGACATCTCTTGACAATGTACTCAGCCTCGCACTCGCTAGAGGCAGAGGGAGCAGCGCCAGAGTCAGTCGAGGACTGGGCGGAAGCCGCAGCAGCGAAGAGAGCGAGGGACCAGAGGAACTTCATGATGGTAATTACGTGAGGTCGACGTTTGAGGATGGAGTAGGAAGGACTGGAGAATGCAGAGTAGCTTAAGGAGAAAAGACGGGTCCTGGCACAGGAAGATCAAGAGCAGACATATAAACTGAGGAGTCCGAGGCGTTTTTAATCACACAGGCGAGTACGGGGGATATTAGCAACAGGGTCTTGTTTAGCATCGTGCCGTATGGGCATGGGTAAGGATGCTCTGCCGTCCCACCCCCAGGCGAGACCAATGCGCCCCCATAACCAGTATGTACATAGTATGAACTGTACATGGCATGGGCTATCGTAGCTGACAGGGGCTTCTCAGGTTTTGTTAAAGAATTTGGGTTGGAGATAGAGTGTTGAGGGGGATAAAAGGCTGAATGCATGTTGCCGTTTGGTGTCTTTTGTATTATTAGTGGCTTGAGCTTGGACAAGTTCTGTTTTTGCCTACCTTACTACGTAGTAATTACCTGTTATTACGGAGTACTGATGCTCATTTCACCGACATATTCCAACCGATGCTCAGTCACACCTGATGAATGTCTTTCAAGTCGTGGCGGTCAACAGGATTCACACGATTCAGTACAAATCCATTGATTTCCACGATTTCGGCAGGGTTACTGACCAGCGTTGGCTGGGAGTAACGACAGTAACTGTTGGTCGAAGTGGGGATTTAAACACAATTGTGGCCACCGTCGAATAATGTTACCCTTGTGCCTGTCTATACGCCTGCGTTGTTCGGTCTGTTTCCTCCAACGGGAGACTTTGAAGCTGCTGTTATCCTAGCTTTTTGCTCCGGGAGATGTCCCTGCATGGAGATGGGGAGATGACTAGCGTGCTTTCAGGGGGCCAGGAGGCTGAACCAGTGCCATGTTGTGCGGCGTTATGCTGTGTTGTGCAGTCCATGAGTGGTTGGAATCTATGGATTAGTTAGGTATTTTTGTCTGCACAACCGCAACATCGTACAAGTATGTCCTTTTCTCGTGGTGTGAGTTCGGTTGCCCAGTCAGACACAACCGTGTGTAGGTATGTATGTATCTTGACGCGCCACCAAACAGCCTTGGTGTCATATTACAGCTCAGTTTTCCTCGAGTGTTAAGTTAGAGGGCTATTTGTTTGGCATAGAGTGGTACTCAATCGAGCAATGCAGACTTGAACTTAGTGGTGTTGCCACGATATAAACAGACGCAGCCTTCGATGACAGGCGTCGTGCATATGGATGCCTCGCTCGCCTCGTATTGCTTTAGTACAACCTACACAAGTATCATATTCGGGATAAGATGGGGGCCCAGAACATGCCACTCATAGTATCCGTAAGAACGTGATAGATCACACAAGCATAAACATAAAGCAGCCAGCATCGTATCCAAATAAAGTACATGCTCTTTCTGGCTAGAACACTGGAGTAATGCAACCTTGAGCTTCCATATTATAGCTTGTACTTGTGAGGTGATGGCGCTTTTTCCACCATTTGACGCCCGGGCAATTGGGTATTGCTGCAAAGTCAAGTCATTTGAATAGACATGATATTGTTACTTGATGCCTAGAAGTTTGGAGCAAAGGAGAGACCGCTTCTGTCGTCATGGCCCTATTTTGTGTGTGGCTTCTCATTATTGCCTGCAGTAGGCAGACGTCAAGCATTGCGAACTCGTATAGTTAGTAGCTTGGTAAATATTCACTTTCTGGTTCACTATATGTCATGAAGGAGATTTATTAGGAATTCCAGACTGGTAACATGGAGGTGCATGAATTGCCTGCTTAAGTAGTGGCCATACGTCCAGATGTAATATTTGAAAGTTTGATGTCACAATAATAAAATCGATTTCTTAGTAACTAGGTATTCACTGCTAGACTGTTCATTCATGCTGAACACTTAGGTTGGTAAGGTGCCC
This sequence comes from Fusarium xylarioides, assembly GCA_013183765.1. Taxonomy (NCBI): domain Eukaryota; kingdom Fungi; phylum Ascomycota; class Sordariomycetes; order Hypocreales; family Nectriaceae; genus Fusarium; species Fusarium xylarioides. Next base: position 27,440 of record SRZU01000188.1, read on the forward strand.
CACACTAGCTTGTTGACGTACGTAGAAGTGCCCCTCCAGACAAGAAACGTTTCCCCCACGTTTACAATAACTTCGCATCAGAAGCTGACGGCATTTTGACTTTCAAGGTTTTATACGGGTGCATCTTCTCATCCGTCTCGCATCCCTGTTCTCTCTATCTTCGGGAAGCACAATTACCTCCTAACCGCTGCTGCCTCCGTCATGGCTTCTCCATCCATCACTCTCGACCGCATTCTTGCGGCAGTCCCAGTCACAAACCGTGGTCAGCCAACTCAGATCTCGGCCGACTCCAAGGGTCAACGGATAGCTTATCCTGTATGATCTTCCCTCTGCCAGAAGACTACATTCTGTAGATGATGTCTCTGACCCATGTAGTGCGGAAAATCCATATTTGTTCGCTCCATCGACAACCCTTCGGACGCGAAGGAATATACCGGCCACACCGCCCCTACAACCGTTGCTCGATTTGCTCCTAATGGCTTCAAGGTCGCCAGTGGTGACTCAAGCGGAATGCTCAAGGTGTGGGAGCCCGAGTCTATCGAGAGCACCAGGGGCGAGTACGGAATCATCTCTGGTCGTCTGAACGATATCGCCTGGGACGGCGAGTCACAACGTGTTATTGCTGTTGGCGATGGTCGCGAGCAATTCGGTCGCTGTATTACAGCTGATAGCGGTAACTCGGTTGGTGAGATCATCGGTCACTCCAAGTCCGTCAATGCCGTCGCAATGAAACCTCAACGTCCTTTCCGTGCGGCCACGGTTGGCGACGATGGCAACATGGTCTTCTATCATGGTGCCCCATACAAGTTCAATAACAAGAGCGCTCAACATGCCGGTTTTGTTCTGGGCGCTGCTTATTCTCTTGATGGAAGCTCTTTGGTTACAGTTGGTGCCGACAAGAGGATACAGCTCTACGATGGGAAGACGGGTGAGCCTACCAAAGAGATTGGGCAGGGTGAGCACTCGGGAAGTATCTTTGCCGTATCATGGTCGCCAGATGGCAAGAAGTTCGTCACCGCTAGTGCTGATCAAACTGTAAAGCTTTGGGATGTCGATGCAGGCAGCGTCATCCAAACCTGGAAGTTTGGAGAGGATGTCAGCGTGGGTGACCAGCAAGTTGGTGTTGTGTTTGTTCCTGGCCGCAGCGACGGCCTCATAATTAGCCTCAGCCTTGCAGGCAACCTCGCGTACTTGACCGAGGGCAAGCCAGATCCTGTCCGCGTTGTATATGGTCACGGAAAGAGCATAACCGCTTTGTCAACTGGATCTGACGGCAAGGGTGCTGACCTCTGGTCTGGCAGCTTTGACGGCCGGGTATGTCACTGGGACGTTAATTCGGGGATTGCTACGGTTGTCGATGGCCAAGCACATACAAACCAGGTTGCTCAGTTTGCCACTGCCGATGGCAAGGTACTCAGTGCTGGTTGGGATGATACTCTCAGAATTGTTGATGAGTCGGCCAAGACCTTCTTGGGCACTTCCATCAAGTTACAAGCACAGCCTAAAGGTGTAAGTGCGGCCAACGGACTTGTCTATGTCGCGACTTACTCCGGTGTCTCCGTGTACTCTGGCGAAAAGCTGGTCAGCGAGCAGTCTTTTGACTTTACCCCTGGTGCTATTGCGGCATCCGGATCGTTCGTTGCCATCGGAGCCAACGAAAACTGCGTCCGCATTTACAACGCCAGTTCAAATGGTAAGCTCGAAGAAGTCAAGTCGTTGAGTAACCCAACTGGCACTATCTCTGCGCTTGCTTTTTCCGATGATGGCTCGCATCTAGCCGCTGGAAACAGTGTCGGAAAGATCTATGTTTACAGCGCTGGGAGCTGGGAATTGGTCGCAGATCGCTGGTCTGCTCACACTGCTCGAGTAACGGCCATTGCCTGGGACGACACAGGCGCCTACGCCGCTAGTGGTAGTCTTGATACGAACGTCTTTATCTGGTGTCTTGAAAAGAGGAACCAGGGTAAGCGAATCAAGGTTGCTAACGCTCACAAGGACGGCGTCAATGGGGTTGCCTGGGTCGAAGGTGGCAGAGTTGCTAGTGCTGGAGGGGATGCCAATGTGAAGATCTGGAAGGTTCAGAATTTGCCTTGAACAAGATATATTCTGCACCTGGCGAGTGTTTTCCCACCCGGGCGGCACGGGAAACAGAGTTTACATTAGATAGATGCACCTTTTGACAAGTTGTGCGAGAATAGATACGCCTGAACACCAAACATATGTCTTCCAAATCGTAACACAAATACATCTCCTCTCATTACCAAGTGATCCGTTGTCCGATCAGAGGCCCACCGCACGCTTGAGGATGTTAAAGCCCTAGTCATGCACCATCGTGGCGTTCTGTTCTTTGGCGACCTCTTCAGGGGCGAGATCCCACAAGCGAAGCCTCTTGGGCTGTTGGGAGGGGATAACGTGTGGAGGCCAACGCGTCTTGTTCTCCTCCCAGAGAAGTCCCACCTTATGGATAGCTTCTTCAAGATCCTCGGCACTGTCCAATATGAGAAGGAGGCTCGGCCGAAGGTCTGCATTTACATACCTTCCAGAGCTCATGATTGCATACCCCTCCTTGGAGAGATGTTTTGCCATCTCAGTCTGATGATCGTTCAAAAGCCGTATATTTGGTACCACGATAAGCGGCAACCCCATCTTCCACGCATCGAGAATTGTTCCAGTGCCTTGGATATGTAAGTTCAAGTCACGAGATACCTGTTTGACTTACCAGCGTGGGATATCACAAGGCCACTTTGTCTCTTGCCGTCAGCGTCCTTGCATAGAGACATTTCTTCCTTCATGAGATTTTTTTTGGATGCAAAAAGGTCGATACGTAGACCCGATGGAATATCATCTTTGCGATCGGCAAGTTGTTTGCTCGCCCAGGCAAGGTCGGGGCCGCATTGCACACGCAGTTGGGTGAAACTGTGTGAATGCATGTATAGCCAGAAACTTGGCTGAAGTACCGATTCAATGAGTTTTTCAAACCCCGTGGTCGCACCGACCGTGACGAGACACACGCGTTCAAGATGAGGCCCCTCCATATCCGCGAGCAAATCAGTAGAGGTGAAAGAAAGTCGAATAAGTTGTTAATTCTAAGTCTCGAAACTATACCATGCTTGCGCAATAGGGTAGGTAGGTAGGCCGGTTCATGTAAGAGGAAGCTATGGCGGCTAATCATCGGAACTTGGTCAACTGCGGTTGAGCTTGGTGGTGCAGCCAAATTTTTGAAAGCCCGCCAACCCACCTTTTGAGACGGACGACAACTCGACGCTGGCATTGCCTTCTTAGACGAATTGCAATGGCTTCAGTATCAATAGCCGTAAGGCTATGCGCCTTGGCCTGCCTTCGGGCCCCTCGAATACAACAAATTCCCCGGCCTCAGCTGCTTACCCGCCCAAAGCCGCATGCTCAACGGGCATTTACCACCTCAACGATACGATGGGCGCGCGAGGAAGATCAACGCCAAGACGACGCTGAGGAGGATGATTTCGGTCCTATAGAGCTGAAGAAGCTGGAGGCCGCGTTGGCTGAGGCTTCTACACCGGAGGGACTGAAACAATTGGATCAGCTGGCCAAAGAGAATGGTTATAATTCCATTGACCACTACTTGCAAAATGAGCTGGAATGGCACCCTGGCTGGGCATCGGAGGATAGGTCAGTGCTGGAAGATATCACAAGAGACGACAAGGGTGAAAGGCCCAATAAACAGTCATTCTGGTTCGACGAGGAGGACCCCGAAACCAATACCGAAGAACTTGAGGAATTCGACGAGGATGACATAACATCTATGGCTCATGGTAAGCTTGACGAAATTCGAGATATGCGACAGTACGCACGACTGGCAGTATGGGAGTTGCCTCTTCTCTCAAGTGAGTGTAACTGAAATTGACAAAAAATGCCTATACTGATACTATAGCAGAGTATGCCAAGCCCTTCGTCCCTCCTAGCGACAACCAGGTTCTGCGATGGCGGTACACTTCTTATATGGGCGAATTCCACCCTGCGGAGAAAAAGGTGGTGGTGCAGTTCGCCCCCGATGACCTGAACCTCACACCAGTTCAAACCGAGAAGCTGAAAAAGCTTGCTGGCCCTCGTTACAACCCTGAGACAGAAATCATCAAAATGAGCAGCGATAGCTTTGAGCACCAAGCACAGAACAAGCGCTACCTCTCCAATCTAGTTGACGACCTCATTGCTACGGCCAAAGACCCCAAGGACACATTTGAGGATATCCCTCTTGATACCCGACATCATAAGATTCAGCCCAAGCCGCAATTCCCTAAGGAGTGGCGCATGTCTCCTGAGCGCCGTGAACAGCTTGATGCTCACCGCCAACGCTTAGCGATAGAGGATGCTAAAATCGCCGAGAGCGGTCGGCTGATCGATGGGACACAGGCCATCGACGAGTACCTGATCAAGAGAGCCGCCGAGGACCAGAAGAAGGCTAAGATTGCGGAGCTTGTGCCTGCAACACCCGGTAAGAGTGCTGGCGGTAGCCGTGCGAGGAGATGAGAAATAAATAGACAAACCCTCAGATGTTTAACGTGGGATGATATGTATTATACGTACGCTGAAATAGGCGGAGCATGTACAACTGCAGGTGTATATATAAGCGGATATTAACAAAAGGCACACGGATATGAAGCCGTCGCAGGCGATTTTGAGTCAACCTCTCAGAGTGCACATGGAGCGAATGTGGAATGAACACTCAGTTTAGGAGGACGTTCGTGATCAAAATGCCTGTACAGCCAACCTTATTAAAGCAATAGACTCATGTCATTCCATCATGCAAGTTGAGGCTGCTGACTAAGAGCATCATGACTGCCAAGCAATTATGAGGAAACATATGATGGACTCCCATCTAAATAACCTCGTTTTTTGTCATTGAAAAAAGCGTCGCTCATTACTCGCTTTCCTCGAGAAAACAACCCAGGATAAAGGGTGACTTACTACACAATACAGACGGAACACCTGGTCAACATTATTATTCTTGGAGCTCCGGCTTCTGGAAAGAAGAGCTTCATACGGAGAGTGAGTTAACTCAGTGCAAAAAGACGAACAAACACTGCACCGCTGATGTCCGTTCTTATGATTATGAGAGAGTACTTGCTGAGCAAGATACCAGTATTGTCAAGAGGTCTTCACAGACTTGTACGATCCCATTACCGAAACATCCGGGGACCGGCGTCTGGCAAACATCTCTGGCATCCCGACCGTCATCAACCTTGAGCGCATCCCATCAACATTTATTCAATCTGCTCCCGAATCCCGCCGCATAGCAACGGAAGCGGATGCTCTAATTCTGCTATACGACGGCTCCTCCATCAAGAGCCTGGGAGAGCTTCGGCGCATACGCCTTCAAGTGCTGGCTCCGCACTTGGGAGAAGCGGCGCCACCCACGGCCGTGGTTGCTGGCAAGGCCGATGGCGCGGAGGCCGCGGAGGCCGCGGGGAGCGTATGGGAGCGGGGGTTAGCAGAGGGGAGGGAACTGTCGGTGTTGCTCGGGGCTAAGTTTGGGGTTGTGTCAGCACTTTGGGGAGATGGGGTCAAGGATGTGGTAGAGGAGCTGGCGGCGAGGGTTTTGGAAAGGAAGGGAATCGAAAAAGACCTGTTGATGGGAGCAGGATCATAAGTGAAGTTATCACCGTTGTCACGAGGAGCTCAAAGTGAGGTTATCACCACCTTAAAAGGTGGGCCCGGGTCGGGTTGCTTCTGACAACAGAGCAACAAAAGGATGAAGATCATGCCAGTTTGGAAAATGCTGGTATAATATGTAGATGGGCAAAGCCCAAAAAAGCACCCTATGCCGGTTTCAGACCTACCATGCGAGATGTGCGTTATAGGTGGCAATGTGTTACACTAAGAGGGAGGGTCTGAAGTCCGAAGTAACACAGCAGCAATAACGTTGGGTGTCAACTTAATTCGAGCCGTGCATATCGAGGAAAATAGTGGCAGAAGAGATAATCAAGTCCAATGATAACATTGATGTCTACTGTATTGCTCATAACTCAGGAATAAAGGACTGGTCTGAGATGCTATTGGGAGGACTACTGAATTCATGAGAAATTCGGCCGTCGGACTAGCACTAGGTAGCTAAACAGGCGGGCGTACCTGGTTAGAGCGTGCAGGACCCAAATGCGCGCGGGCACCGACTGGTACATAACCTAGGGGAGGAAAGAAAACTTAGGGCCTTGATCCTAAATGACAAAAAGATTTAGGTAAACTTGCATAAATTTAGAATATCCTTTACTGAGTTTATTTTGACACCGTATATTAAGGTTCAGTGTTTTCTTGCTCCCCGACGGAAACCTAAGGTAATGCGAATGATCGTCATTGTCATCCATTGAAACTAGTTCATCCCATACCTACTACGTAACTACATACGACTTCAAGCTCTTGACGACACTGTGCCTCGGCATGATTCAGCACGTGGATGTGGATGGTCTGCCGAGGGAGGCGATCCGGGGTTCGATACAACGAGCCCCTCATTTGTATCCCCTGGAATTGATTGTCCTGGCTCCTTTATATTCTCTATTATATCTCGCGGTCGTATCTACCTACGTAGTCTTTGACGCATCAGCACCTGTCTCGGTCTTGCTCAAAGTCTATGACCGTTATATTGAGGCTGCGCAGAAATATTGGTTAAATATTCCTTCCAGAGCTGACGAATCCACCCAATCTCGACTTCTGGGCAAGGTAACCTGATTAATTAATTAGGAGAAGGCCTCTATAACGCATTCTCCAACTCTTCAACACAATCCAACACAAAATTCCCATATTTTCTTCACCTGAAAACGTCTCCATTCTCTTCTTAGGTAGACAAGGAGTTGTCTTTTACGCATCATACAAGCCACATCTCGGGATCTCATACATCGTCCCCAAGGCGCGACACCAACCAAAGCACAGGCAGTGGCGTCAGCACTTAATCTATCCCGCCAACCAACCACATTTCAACATCACTCACTCATCAACATGGCCGACAACAATTCATCCTATACCATTGCTCCTTTGGAGCACACGCCTCTCGATGAGATCGCCGCCAAGGTCGATCTTGTGAGGAAGACCTTCAGATCGGGCCGCACCAAAGACATGGAGTTTCGCATGAAGCAGATTCGCAAGCTGTACTGGGCCATCGTCGACAACACTGAACTGATGCAAGATGCTCTTATCAAAGATCTTCGCAAGTGCAAGTACGAGGCCGTTCTGGCTGAGATTGATTGGTGCAAGCAAGAATGTATCGACATGGTCAACAACATGGAAAAATGGCTACGCGATGAGCCTGTCCCCAATGTTCCTTTGCAGTTCCGTGCCATGAAGCACCGCACTCGCTTCGAACCACTCGGCGTTGTCCTAAACATTGGATCATTCAACTTCCCTTTCCAGCTCAACCTCCCCGTTGTCATTGGCGCGATCGCTTGCGGTAACTGTGTTGTTCTCAAGGCCTCTGAATCATCTCCCAACTGTGCCATGGTGCTCAAGAAGATCTTTGACGAGTCCCTGGACCCCGAATGTTTCACATATGTCAATGGTGCTTTGCCCGAGACTCAACTTCTGCTCGAGCAGAAGTTCGACAAGATTTGCTTCACCGGTGGCAAGGCAGTCGGCAAGATTATTGCCCAGAAGGCTGCCGAGACCCTGACTCCCGTGCTTCTCGAGCTCGGTGGTTTGAACCCGGCCTTTGTTACCAAGCACGCCAACCTCAAATTGGCCGCCAGACGGCTTCTGTGGCAGAAATCTCTCAATGCAGGCCAGGTTTGCATGTCTCACAACTACATCCTCGTCGAGCGAAGTGTTCTTTCTCAATTCCTAGGGGAGCTCAACAACCAGATGCGCACGTTCTTCCCCCAAGGCGCCAAGAACAGCCCTGACCTTTGCCGCATTGTCAATGCTGGCCACTTCAACCGCCTCAAGAAGATGCTTGATGGCACCAACGGCAAGATTGTCCTCGGTGGCTCCATGGACGAATCTACCCTCTTCATGGAGCCAACGGCGATGCTTGTTGACGATATCAACGACAGTATGATGACCCAAGAGGCGTTTGGCCCCATTTTCGCAATGATGGCGGTTGATTCCCTCGACCAGGCCATCGATATTGCTAATACAGTTGACCCGACACCTCTCTCTCTTAGCGCCTTTGGAAGCAAGGCCGAGAACAATAAGAGTACGTTCACCTCTCTAATGCTCTTGACAGTATACCTAACCCGTCACAGTTCTGGATAATGTTACCTCTGGCGGCGCCACATGTAACGATGCCTTCTTCCACTCTCAGATTCCACAGTCTCCCTTGGGAGGTGTTGGCCAGTCTGGAATGGGCAACTATCACGGCATCTACTCTATCAGAACTTTTAGCCATCAGCGTACTATCGCCGAAGTCCCCTACTGGGCTGACTTCCTCTTTCGCGTGCGATACATGCCATACCAGTGGCCCGTTATGAACCGAATGAAGGCTGTTGCCGACGCAAAGCCTAACTTTGATCGCAACGGTAACAAAACCAAGGGAATTACATACTTCCTTGCGCTGGTCCTCGGTCTCGGATCCAAGAAGTCCAAGGGCGCTCTTCTCAGGTGGGCTGTCCTTGTGGTTGCAGCCGCCATACTGGAAGCAAAGAAAGGTGTTTTGAGCCAATTGCTCACATGATAATCATATAGTTAATGCCACCCTCTTATTAGCCAGTTACATAACATGAGAAGACCTTGCTAAAACAGGAGGGCTCCCCGAGATTCTGTGGTCTAACATCGATTGCTGGGAAAGGAAAGCAGTTACGGTGGTAATTGGAGTGGAGGATACCCCTCGTATGTACAGTTACATGTAAAATGATCAATAGTTCTACCTTAGTTTCTGTCAAGCACCATAGCGACATATATACTCTGAAGTACATCCTGATGCATCTGATGAAGGTGTTAATGATGCGAAGTAAATAAAATAATAACTTGATATTGCGCGACACTGAGACTCCATGTCTAGTAAAACTGGAGGTTGGTTGTGGTATCTTGTATTAGATTGCCAATAGGCCAGAGGATTTTTGAGTAGGTATATAAGCATTAACGGCCAGTCAAAACGGCTGCTAGGTGCTGTCCCTTGTTGCCTCCCAGGTACAGGTCGTCGTCAGTAGTATCACGGACCATATCCACTGCCTCACTGTATCCTCTGGTGACTGTATCTTCATCCACCTTGAGCCCGTTCTTAACAAGGGCTAGGATGACGCTGCGGATTCGCGCAATCTCGCGCATGGTCGACACTTCCATGGGATCATTCTGACTCGAGTAGACCTTGCTGCTAACATTCTCCTCCATACGATTGATGCCCGCTGCCTCAGCGGCAGGGTCGCTTTCTATGTGCTTGCTGATCCAAATGTATCCATTTACACCAAGAAGGACATCGACCTTGCCACCGGCGTTGGCCACATCCATTGTCCAGACCTGTCTCTTGGATCGAACGACACCACCCCCACCACCCGTGCCAGTGACAGCGACGAAGACGCCGTTGCGAAGCTTACCATACTTCAAACTGCGGGTGTGGAGACTCGCGGCGCCGTCTTGGTGCAGCTGCTGGACTTCTGCGACAACAAGATCTCCTTCGGCGAAGAAGCTGCGGATTTGAAGCTCATCAGTTTCGGTACGCTTGCGGAGAATACCACCGGGCAAGTTGATGGCTGAGATTTGGAGAATGGCAAGCTGAGACGCGGCTACATCGACACGCCACCGCTTTGCCTGAACTTCGACGATCCGACCAACAACCAAGTCACCAATCTCCGGGGTGTAACGGGCTCGGAGAGGCCTCACGGAGAGCAGCTTGTTTGTCTTTGTGAGAGTACCAGCAAGAGAAGATTTGATAGACGATGACCCAGACGGCACGTAAGTACCATGTCCGCTAGAGAAGAAGTTAGTGACATAAAATAATTGTGAGGTTTGACGTGCTGAAAGCTTACCGCATCCATTGGGCATTCGAAGTGATCTCAGCGCCTGGAGTGAGAATGTCGTCAGCCGCAACACCAGCACCACCTTCTGAGTCGGAGTCGGAGTCGGAGCTTGTAGCTGCAACAGCCTGTGGCCCCCGAGGCGTGGGAGGCTGAGGGCTGAGGATTGTGATAGGCATGGTGAGATGATGGTGAGATGGCAAAGCAAGATATGGGCTAGCTGTTGCGGTCAGATGACCGTATAAAGGCTTTGGAGAGCTTCTTCAATATTTTTTATTCGGATACAACGAGATGTATTCTGTAGTTTCTGGTTGGTGAGCCTCTCGGTCTCTCTCGTCGCTTTTGGAGGTTGATGAATGAGTATGGTTAAAGATTCGATGTGGGGCTTTCATGTTGAGATTTTAGTGTTTTACGACACAGCACAGCAGCTTATACAGAGCTCTAGCGACATAACGTCAACCCATCAATAGCACAACTGTAGTTTGGTAAACTGTCACTGGGGTTCTGTTCGGTTACTTGGGATTTCAATTTTCTTAACCAATTCTAGGGTCTTAGTGACTAGACATTAAATGACTAAAACTACGACTTTCGCAGTATGTCCCGTAAGATACTGTATTTTGAAAAACATCATTGATTCATCCTGTGTGATTTCTCCTCCCTTTCTTGCTCCATACGCTTTAATTACTGGTTTGCGAAGATAGGCATATGCATACTACGCGTTCAGTATCGTAGACTGAGCGACAAAACAAGCACCCAGCCACTTGTATAATATAGTACTAACACATGATTTTCTGAAATAGAAGATAGTTGGGAAGCTGGAGCTGGCTGTAGGGAGCCGCACCGGGAGCTATTGTACAAGGGGATGCGTATTAGAATTGAGATGAGTTCGCTGCATGATTCGTATTGTAGGTATATCCTTGATTACTTGAAAGCTCGCCATAGTCCCATCCACACCAGAGCAAGCGAAATAGATGTGATTCCAAACTTGCGACTTCTCATACCGAATGGCGATTTGCTCCGTAGGATCAATTCCTTTTGATTATCAAGCTGTGACATTCCGGAAAAGTAGCTGTAAGCTCCAAGGCCAAAGAATGCGCCGCTTCCTATCATCATATTCGGTTATTCTGAGTTGCAAGAAATCGAACAGCCAAACTCCAAAAACTGACCAACGACTTTGCAAGGCAAACAATCATCTCCTCTGTCCTGGCGCAGGATATTTTCAAGCTTCTCTGGCTTCTCAAGGGCCTGAACTGTCGGTATTTTGTCAGACATTTTGGGTGTTTTCGTACAAACTGGCGCTTGAATTAATCACAACTTCTATGTATAAAGGTTGAGACCGCGTGATACCAAACTTTGATTGGGCAGATGGGCAGATGAATTTCGGGCTGTTTGCTGAGTCATGCTTGTCTGGGGTCGTGAACTTTAGTGTGAGTTTCGTCATTGCTTGGACTGTCGTTGGCGCAAAGCGAAGCTACCTACCTACTTATAACGCACTGACTTCGAGGGAGGTCATCACCATGAACGGAGTTATTGAGGCACTTCACATTTACGATGATAACCGGTACGTTTCGTAGAAGCGTTTGAACGATAAGGCACCTTACTTATCTGACGTTTTGCCGCAGAAACCCTATTCTATCACATACCTACGCAGGGAGGCCGTTGTCGGCAACTCATCTCCTGCCCCTCTACCTAGAACACCCTCTGCCGCGACCGAACCTGATCTACCTCCCCAATACAAGCCCCCCGACGCTCGTCTTCAGTCTGACGCACGCGAACCTCTTATTCCTTGCTACATCGTCGACCGAAATCGAACCGTTGCTAGTCTTTGAGTTCCTACACCGTATAATAGATGCATTCGAGGATTTTCTTGGCGCGCCACTTCTGGCCGTCAAGATCGAGAACAATTACGACATAGTTGCACAGCTCTTAACAGAGATGTGTGACGCAGGTACGATAAGCACAACAGAACCGAACGCCTTACGTGAAGTGGTGGAGCAAGAAGGCTGGGTTGGAAAACTACTGGGAAGCATCAATCTTCCAGGGTCAGTGAACCATTGAGCTCTTTGGGAAATTGGTATTTGAGCTAACCTGTGGCCAGAAAAGCTCCTCTGGGCGCCAATTTTTCGAATTCAAGCACACCATCCATCCTGCCCTCGAACTCAACCGCTTTACCATGGAGGCGAGCCAATGTACGGCACACGTCCAATGAGATGTACGCAGATATCGTCGAAACATTGTCAGTAACGCTTGCTCCATCAGGAAGACCTCTCGCTGCCTTTGCCAATGGAACGATTGCATTCACCTCAAAGGTATCAGGTGTTCCTGATATTACACTTAATATCACTAGCCCATCAGGAAAACACAACCTCGGGGGCATCATGGAACTACCAGTGTTCCACCCGTGCGTGCGGCTCAACCGGTGGAAAGAGAGACCAGGCGAACTCAGCTTCATTCCACCTGATGGAAGATTTATCCTGGCTGGATATGAAGTTGATTTACTGCCTTTTTCAAGTGGGAAGAGCGGAAGTCTTAGCTCCAACAACCTCAAGTTACCGATTAATATGGAAGTAAAAACAGGATTAGGTGCGACAGGGTCTGATTTCGAAGTTCGATTACAGGTCAACAAGATTCTTGGAGCACCTTCGCCAGCATCTTCATCAGGACTGGGAAGAGGCGGCAGTGGAGGCCGATTGGGCGGACCTCATCCTGGATCACCAGGAGCGCCTTTGATGGACGACCTCACTGTGACAATCCCACTCCCAGCAGATGTCAGGAACTTATCTGAGATCCGGCCTAGCAAGGGCGACGCCAGCTTTAATCCAGGAGAGAAGGTCTTGGAATGGTACATTCCCGCAAAGGAGCTCTCAGGCGGAACAAGCTACTTTGGACTCAGAGGTACTGTGGTGGGGCCGCTGACAGAGGAGGGTGACGGGGGATTCGATCCTAACGGATTTGGATTTGGAACCGACTACACATTTGACGGGCCATATCAGAGCGTACCTGTTGCCAAGGCGGCGCAGAACCCGCAGAGCACAGGCGACGACAAGGACGCCAAGAAGATCGCACAGAACAAAATCCTGATGCCAACATCGGCCTCAGTAAGCTTCTCGGTCAAGGGATGGTTGGCAAGTGGTCTGAAGGTCGAGAGTATTCAGCTCGACACACGCAAGAGTAAGGGCCTAGGAGATAGTGTCAAGCCATACAAGGGTGTCAAATACTTGACAATCAGCAAGGGAGGTGTGGAGATACGATGTTAATTAAAGAGACGAGACGGGATGGGGGAACACAAACACGAACATAGACTCAAGATGCTGTCTTGTTAATGCGGGCCAATAGGAGAAGATGTAGAAGTCATGACAAAAGCAAAAAGAACGTACCTGTTGCAGAAGAGTGAACATGCGTCCTTCTGTATGTAACGGCTCGTTGCCGCGGGAGTGAAAGGGAAATTTAGGAAGTAACAAGTATCACCTCGGAGAGCCTCCCAAGGAGCGACGGAGCTCCGAAGCCGCATGAGGTCGGGGCATCGGCTCTAAGTGTTGGGGGGCAGTCCCGGAACCCCAAGCATCACGCAACGGATAATGCGATCACGATGTGATTGGATGGACCAAGGGGAAACCCGTCCCGATGATTTTCATGACAATTCAACTTTCAAGAACTCCCCCAATTCCGAGGAATCAGTACGTACCCTGTCCCACTAACATTACCCCGACGTCACGCAAACTCCCGAACCCCAGACCTAGACCGAGAAGACTAGGAGGGCCCAAAGCCTGGGGCCCCCAAAGGGTGATCAGTCTCGTGGGTTTTTGGTCTGGGACTGATTTCTTATTTCGCTGATTGCAAGTAGGGATGGTCTTTCTCCTCCTGTAACCCTTTTGTGTCCCACTTGCCTACGCATTTCACCTCAGCATGACATCTTCACTTTGTCCATCCTGACCTCTATCTTCTGCCCCGCCGCTTAGACGGCAATGGACAAGCTCGCGATGTCCACGATGCGGTGCTGTCGCACTTACACAATAGCTAATCCTATCCGCTCTCCTGTTTTCCCACAAAGCTCAAGTCGACCGTCATTGCAGGTCTTGCAGCAGCAGCAGCAACAACCAAAGCATCAACTGTCACAACAAAGATGGCGTTCTACACATCGCGGCGGCACCAGAACAGCCCTATTCTTCCCCGGCCAGGGCGTCCAGCGGGTTGGCATGCTGAATCCATGGCTCGAGGCTTTCCCTTCGACGGCATCGCAATTACGAGACGAGATCGACGAATACATGGGTTACAAGCTCTCCGACATCATTCAGAACGGGCCATCAAAGGTTCTTACTGAGACACCTAATGCGCAACCGGCCATCATGGCTACGTCCATCTTCATCCTGCGTATCCTCGAACGCGAATTCAACTTCAGAGTCACCGACCACTTCGATGTGACACTGGGGCACTCACTAGGTGAGTTTGCCGCTGTCGTCGCGGGCGGCTATATCTCCTTCCAGGACAGTTTATACCTCGTTCGTAAACGGGCAGAGGCAATGTCGGACGCCACGAAACATGCAATTGAAAAGTATGGGGGCGAGTATGGCATGGTGGCAGTCATATCCCACCCGGAACACATGGACAGCCTGATTCAGGCGATTCGAGAGTTTGTCAACATCTCAGCTGAAGACCAGGCCGACCTGCCACCGATTGAACAAGTTTTGATAGCCAACATAAACAGCAAGAATCAAATTGTACTAAGTGGAAATATTGAGCGTATAAAGACGCTCATCGCCCACGTCCGTCAATTCCTTGGCTACGACCCGCGCGCCGTCCGTCTCAAAGCCGACAGTCCCTTTCACAGTCCCATCATGCAACCAGCCGTCACCGTAATGCGCCAGCTCCTAGAAGAGCCCAGCAGGGTAGAGGGTCGCGAAAAGGAGGATGTTGTGACATTCCCAGGCAAATTGCCCATCGTGAGCAACGTGTCTGCGCGGCCAGTCTGCTGTAAGAAGGAACTCAAGGATTTGCTGGCCCGCGGCTGTCTGGATACAGTTCGTTGGTGGGACAGCATCAAATACCTAGATCAAGAGGCGCGCATACGACGATGGGTGGGTGTCGGACCTGGAAAGGTCGGCCGCAATCTTGTCGGAAAAGAGGTTGGCATGCGCGGCAAGGACCTTGTGAAGGGAGGGGGCGTATGGGCTATTACAGATCCATCTGAGGTTGAAGAGGTTCTGAGAGGGCTTGAAGATACGGCGAATCTCATGGAAGACGATGAGTATTCAGAGTAAAAGCACGAGCTTGGTTGTGCCAGGGATATAAGAGACGGCTGAACAAGCCTCAAGTGAGCCGTCACATAGTCCTTTATTGGGAACTATTCACTACCTATTATGAATTCGGAGTGTATGTTAATAGGGTGGGATATTCTGCATCAAGCAAGCGATTATGAATTTTTCACGATTATTGAATTGCTTTGACAGCATGAACATATGGATACCAAGCAGTTCTATATACGTACTTGAAGACTTTGTTCAGTTACCCATACTGTGAATAATAAACATGTAACATGCAGGGATAATGGTTTCTCAGTTGATGGCCAGTTTCAGACAATCGAACTAAAGAGAGACATTCCAGCCTCTAGCCGCCTCATCATGCTTCCAGCTTGGGACTATATCTATAATAGACAATTCCAGTATTTTGATCAAAAATGAATCTCATATTTACTACAATCTGAATATTCATTTCTCTTGCAGAGTGCTCATTATGTTGACTTTAGAGACTGGTGGGGATTACAAGTTAAGGTTGCCCGCAGGCACCAAGCGAGCATGGAGGCTCCCACTAAGCCGAGCTTCCTCTTTCAACCTTCATCTTCGTCAACAAGCTGTAATAACCATGTCCACCGCAATACCTTCAATCGCCTGCCTAGGCGTTATCGGTCGAAATGTTAGTACAAAACACCAAATTGCTATGATTCTCACTGAATATCCGCTGACGCGCCATGGCTACACACAGAACAACCCCCTCCATATCTCGATCTTCCCCTCGCTCGATCCAGTAACAAATACGTTCGCTCCGATTCGCACACCTCTCCAGTTCTCCCTCCTGCTCTCTTCCACCATCGATGTCTTTGATCTGCGCGCAAAGACCAACGCAGTCTCAGGGGTTGGCCTCTCGGGAGACTTTGGGCTTCTCCACGCTGTCGATGACCGCCTTGCCGCCTACGGCTTCGAGACCAACACAGGCGTTCGAATGGTCTGTCTTGTCGATATGCGCGGTCGGCGTGTCGATGGTAATGCCCCGGTAGCTGCAAGTCGGGGCGCTGCTGCAGGCCTACGCGACGCTGAGCTTAAGCCCGTGTTTCGCGCCATGCAGCATGCATATGTCAAGTTGTTACAGAACCCATTTTATGACCCGGATGAGCATGCTCCCCTGGGCGGGAGAGGGGGCAAGAAGATCACAAGTCGCAAGTTTGCTGATGACATGAAGAGGATAGGGGAGGGCTGGACCCCAGGCGTCACAAACCTCTAAGCTGAGCTCGGATTGGGTAGTGTATGAGTAGACCAAGCAAGATACAGGTGCATGGCGTTTTGGAGTCTGGCATAACGGTATATCCGGTCATAGACTAGCTAGATATTGCTCTTGTACGGGCAACTGATTTTTCACTGAATGAGTTATGTCTGTTTGTTTTCAAGTAACTGTATGCACCATATGCTTGCTTCTCTGTTATTCAGCTGGGTGTTGTTGCTCTACGCTCTCCTGTCGGAGTTCCTGAGATCCTCGACCCTCCATTTTGATAATCCAGCCATCTCCTCGACCTCCAAACTTTGGCCCATGCCTTCATTCTCACTCACTCGCTTAGCGCCGATCTTATGTTCAAAGCGCTGTGAGACTTCACCTCCCTCCCAGTGCCGAGCCTCGATAGGTAGCGGTTGCCACCAGTCTCCTGTCCTGGCATGCCACTGTGCGCTACACAGTTCCCATAGACGAGAGGTTGCTCGCTTATACGCGAAACGCTCATCCTCTCCAGTGAAAGCACTGGTGTTTGCAAAATCAACCGCTTTTTTTTGTAATCCAAAATCAGAGTCCTGGTCGGGATCATATAAAGAGGTGCTCGACTTTGTGTCGTAATAAGCAATATTCGGTCGGAATGGAGACATTTGATCTTGATAGACTTCGGCAATTGTTTCGGATATGAGGTTGTCTGGCTCATTTGCGCTGTTTGTCTTCTCAATCGCGAGGGTTTTCATCTTTGGGAAGAAGAGCGTATCTGGTGGGTTTTCAGCCCGAATTATCAGTTTGCAGCGAGCTTCGTATAGAGCATCCAAGAGCGTGATGAAACGCCGAGCTTCATTCTTCTTTGCGTGTGTGAGAATGGGAACATTATCAATGATGAAGGTATGGTAAGTAGAGGCCATCGTAATATAATCAGCTGGGCCGAATGTTTCCACAAGGCTTTCAAAGTCCCATAATACATAGCCGTTGTAATGTCGAGGGGTGTGTACCTGTCGACCATATACCACTATGATCGATGGCTCCCATGGCAATGGCTGAGGCCCCGTCCACGCAACAGCCGTCTCGACTCGTTCTCGCCATTGGTCCTGTTCATCTTTGGATAGATAATAGTTGACTGGCTTCTTGGCTCCAGACTCAGACTTGTCCTGAGTAAGCTCTTCTTGCATGCCGGCTTCACCGCCGGCTTCTCCTTCGACAACACCTCCAGTCACAGCTGACGGACTGATCGTTTCCTCTTTTCTTCGCCAATCTCTAGCTCCTTCCATTTGCCAAAAGTCGCATCTAGCCTTTAAAACTTCAAGGAAGTTTGCGAAGTCGCTGGTAGATCCATATAGCTCCCCTCGGGCCCGAACTGCACTGCCAAAGAACTTGCGAATCAGCCCCCTTGTCGGTGCGGGCGTGTAATCAACTCCAATGGCATTTTGAAGCTCCTCCGGCATACGGTTAGAGGATGCGATAAGTACACCGCCAAGCTGAAAGAATGAGATGAAAAGATGACTGAGAATCTTGCTAGCTGCTTTATCAGGCAATTGAAATTCGTCAAGAAACAGGATTGGGGATTCGTCGACCAATTTTTTGGCCATCCATAGGATAGAGTAGTCTGTTTCGCCTTCACTGGCTCTGAAAGTTGTCTTTCGGTGCTGCTCGAGTTGTGAAATGGTGTATAGCATAAATGTATTGAAGTGCCACCTCCTCTTCCGCTCAGTTGGTAGGCCGTCGGCGAGTAAGTCAAGGAGCATTGACTTTCCAGTACCAACTTCTCCTGATAAAAATAATCCCCGAGGTGAGTCTATCTCGATGGCAGACTCATGGTTTGTGAGCGTCCGTGTCAAAGCGAGACTCTCTTTTCCTTCGGATGTCGAGAGGAGGTGCCTGAACAGTGGGTTCCGCCATATTGAGTGATTCCGTAACGCGAGTATATTTCCACTATCGTCTTTTGTTTCTTCCTTAGGCTTTACCTCTGTAAGGCGGGCTACTTGATTCAGGCGCTGGCGATACTCTGCCTGGGGAGTGTAGTCTTTGATTCGATTGTATATCTTGTGTAAGTGCCGTGCGAGCCTATGCTGAGATGGGTCAGGGGCGTAAAGACCAGCAGCAACATGAGCCTGATATTTGACGAGTGGATCAGTTATGACTACCGCCGTGGAAAACCGTCTCATTTTCAGGTCTTTTTCAGCCCGTCGCCATGAACGTTGAATAATGAGCTAATAAGTAGATGGATCTAGCGGGTTCGGCACAGGGTAGGCGTTTAACAGAATCTTTGCCGGCCACGTGGTTTCACTGGAGATAGAGGCTTTAAAATGATTGATGCAAACGTGGTAGAGGTATAATTGTGTCTGGCAACTGTACGCTGGAGTGAAGGTGAAACCGTTGGACGTTATGCCATGTGGCGATTGGTGAAATTTCACGATCATCTATTCGACTTGGCCGTTATCAGATCGGAAAAGTCATATGCATCATCGACTTCAACTTAGGCATCTTACCCTAGAGACGTGTAAGTCATTATGGAGGACGGTACAATATCACGTACAATTCCACAAAGCTCCAAGCATATGCACCAATAACATAAGATCCCAACTGTATGCTACAATCAGGAAACTCCCTTGTAAGTCTATTTCGGCATTCCTTCTCAAGGTCTTAAGTTTTTGTCCCCAACGCTTCTTTTGCAACAATGTTCGGAGTACTAACCTAGCATATTGCATCAAGGTTCCTGCACGGGTAGTAAGAGGGTAAGATATTCGCAAGGAAATCACTAGTAAAAAGGAAAAAAACCAAAAAAAACCCAGAAACCTTCAATGGAAACGATTAGATGCCTTTGTGACCTGAACAGATAGAACCAGTTGATGATGGTTATTTGCACCCACGCCCGAGGTCGAGTTCGAGTACATGAGTCTGAATGTATCGAGAGGCCAAAAATACCTGAGGGCAAGGCTTTGTCTCAACCTCAGCTCTGACTAAGGTAAGGTACCACAAGCCAAAAGGTACCTTAAACAGAGGCTCTGCAACAAACCTTCTGCATGCGATCTCCAGTGGGGTACATAAGACTAGCGGCTGAACATGAGGGCTCTGATTGGTAGCTATGCAACTGACCAACTGAAGCTTTCAAGGGGGTTCAAGGCAATGCCATTGCCAGCTCATCCCCTAGACGGTCCGAAGGGCACACATTGTACCGGCAGGGGTTTTAGGCCAATTGGGTGATTTTCTAAAACTGAAGATTATGATAAAACTGGGGAAATAGATATACTTGTATTTAGCTGTATTATTAGCTGTAGAGGAAGTACTAGCAGTTAGGTGAGTTATAAATTGTAACCTTGTAGCAGTTATATCAGTAATAGGTCTAAGGGAGCTTTTTAGTGTTAACCCTGCTTAGTGAGACCTAACCTAGGGGATCTTAGGGCTGCCTTTTATAATAACCTTAGCCTCCTTATATGCCTTTACAGGCTATATAAGTAGAAGGATTCTTAACCTAGATAAGATTATACTGTAATAAAGGTATAAAAAAATCTTTTAATTAAAATCTCTATCTAGAGCTCTCTTTAGCTAAATAGGCTTACTAAAGCTTATTGCAGATAACCTGCTGCTAATTCCTCTAATTAAGATATGCCTTCTAAGGCATAGGCTATAAGGCTTAAAAAAAGGAAGCTATTTATAACTGCAATTTTAAGCAGGAAATTGAAAGTAATAGCCCTCTAAGCCCCCTTCTTAATATAGTAGTTATAAGGGTAAGAAGCCTTAAGCTAATTACTAATATTAATGCTATTTATATAGTTATTATAGTTAATAGAAGCTAAAGGAAGCTATATGCATTTAATGCTTTTAATACTAAAATAATTAAGGATTTAATAAGCTTATAAGTAAATAGAAACTAGATACTTATAAATTTACTATTTAAGCTTATAACTTTAATATACTATTATAAGAAATAGTATAAAAGTATTATCTTTTTATATAATTTAATTAACTTATATATAAATAAGTAAGGAAAATATATAAATAAGAAGATATATTTAATTATTTAAAGAAGGCATACTAATATAAGTACTCTATTTTTATAGCAGCTTTCCCTTTTTATTAAGATCTTTAAGCTTATAAAGTAGCTTAAAAATTCTGCTATTAGAGCAGTAAGTGCCTATAGCACTAATACTTTAATTTCTTAAGACTATAAAAAGCTTTAGTAAGGAAAAGAGGTTATTAAGGAATATATAATAAGTCTACTTTAATAGTAAATCTAGCAGTATAATAATAATACTCTAAGTTAAGTTAAGTATTATTTTCTTAGTTTTTTTATTTATAATAACCTTATCTTATAGCTTTAAAGTAGGCCTAAAAGAGCTCTAAGGCTAATAAAAAAGCTAATAAAGAAAATAGCCTTTTTATATAATAGCCTAAGATTTAAACTCTATTAAAGTTAGCTTTATATATATAGTAACTACTGTTAATACTACTGTTTATTACCTTAGCATTAGTTATTATTTTATAAGGTAAATATACTTAGTTAAGTAAATTCTATTTAATTAATTATAGCTTATTTTACCTACTAAAAGACTCTTTTAACTTTTAAATAAAACTCTTTTCTTATATATAGAATTTTTTTTATTTTATATAATTAACTTTATAGAATTTTCTAGGTAATTCTATTATATATAAACTCTAAATACTACTTATAATAATCTCTTACTTATAGGTTAGTAAGAAGATATTATATAAGTATAATTACTGTTAATACTACTGTTTATTGCCTTGGCATTAGTTATCATTTTACAGGGCAAATGTGCTTAGTTAGGCAAATTCTATTTAATTAACTATAGCTTTATTTTACCTACTAAAAGACTCTTTTAACTTTTAAATAAAACTCTTTTCTTATATATAGAATTTTTTTTATTCTATATAATTAACTTTATAGAATTTTCTAAATAATTCTATTATATATAAACTCTAAATACTACTTATAATAATCTCCTAGCTATAGGTTAATAAAGACTATTATTATAAGTATAATAATACTTATAATCTAGTATTTAAGCTAAAAGGTATTTTTTAATTTATAAAAGTACTATTTAGCTTTATTTATAAATTAAGTATTTATTAAGTATTATATTTCTCTTTAAAGCTACTTATTATAATAAAAGTTCTTAAGTAAATAATAAAAGATATTATACTTAAAAATAGCTAAGCTAAGTAGTTAATTATCTATTTAACTATTATAATTAATTACTTTTATTTATATAGCTTTCTTTTATATTATCTTATAAGTTACTTACTATTAAAAGGCTATAATATCTTTATTCTTTGTTGAATTACTATTAATACTACTGTTTATTGCCTTAGCATTAGTTATCATTTTACAGGGCAAATATGCTTAGTTAGGTAAATTCTATTTAATTAACTACAGCCTTATTTTGCCTACTAAAGGACTCTTTAACTTTCAGTTATAAACTCTTTCTTATATATAGAATTTTTTTTATCCTATATAATTAACTTTATAGAATTTTCTAGGCAATTCTATTATATATAAACTCTAAATGCTACCTATAACAGTCTCCTAGCTATAGGTTAGCAGAGACTATTATTATAAGCGTAATAATGCTTGCAATCTAGTATTTAAGCTAAGGGGTATTCCTTAATTTGCAGAGGTACTATTTAGCTCTGCCTATAGACTAAGCATCTGTTAAGCGCTGCATCTCTCCTTGAAGCTACCTGCTGTAATAAGAGTTCTTAGGTAAGCAGTAAAGGATATTACACTTAAAGATAGCTAGGCTAAGCAGCTAGTTATCTATCTAACTATTATAGCTAATTGCTTTTACTTATATAGCTTCTTCTTATATTGCCCTGTAGGTTGCCTGCTGCTAAAGGGCTATAATGTCTTTATTATAGACCCTTTAGCAGCGCCTATAGCAAGCAGGGGGAAGGTTGCATATACTATTAATAGATAGCGGTTACTGGCTGCTAGTTGCTTAGGTTTAATATCTTAACTGTAATTAAGGTTAGCCTTATTAATTTAATGTAGTTAGGGTAAAGAACTTACAGATAACCTAGGCTTAGCTGGTTTCTTAATGATTTTGTAATTATTAAGATGACTTTAAGGGATAGATAGATTAGGAAAGGTTAAAGTTATAGGGGAGTTATAAATCCTATTAGTTAAGCTTTTTATAGCTCTTTAACTAGTTAGGTAATATATTTATTATAATTAGAGTTGCTTAAGATGCTACAGCCTAAAGGTAACCTTATTAATTAAGTTTATTAAGATTTTAGTCTAGCTAGAGACTTTATAGTTAATACTTTTATAGCTATTATTGAAATACCTAGGTTCTATTTATTAGTTATTACTGGGTTAAGGCTATAAAATAATATCTTTATTATAAACCTTTTAGTAGTACTTATAGTAAGTAGAAGGGAGTTATATATACTATTAATAGATAGCAGTTACTAGCTGCTAGTTATTTAAGTTTAATATCTTAACTGTAATTAAGGTTAGCTTTATTAATTTAATATTAAAGTAGAGAACTTGCAGATAACCTAGGCTTAGCTAGTTTCTTAATAATTTTATAATTATTAAGATAACTTTAAGAGGTAAATAGATTAAAAAAGGTTAAAGTTATAGGGAAGTTATAGACTCTATTAGTTAAGCTTTTTATAGCTTTTTAGCTAGTTAAGTAATATATTTATTATAATTAAAGTTACTTAAAATACTATAGCCTAAAGGTAATTTTATTAATTAAGTTTATTAAGATTTTAGTCTAGCTAAAGACTTTATAGTTAATACTTTTATAGCTATTATTAAAATATCTAGGTTTTATTTATTAGTTATTATTAGATTAAGGCTATAAAAAAATATAAGTATAATAATACTTATAATCTAGTAGTAAAACTAATTAATTCTTAACTAATAAAGGTATTATTTTATTTTACTTAAAAAGTAAGTATCTTTTAAATATTATATCTTTTCTTTAAGCTACCTGCTATAATTAGAGTTTTTAAATAAGCAGTAAAGGATATTATACTTAAAGATAATTAAACTAAATAGCTAGTTATTTATTTAATAACTATAGCTAATTACTAATACTTACCTAGCTTCTTCTTATAGCTCTTTTCTAGCTATATTAGCTATTTACTAAAGAAATATAATATCTTTATCTTTGTTAAATTACTGTTAATACTACTGTTTATTGCCTTGGCATTAGTTATCATTTTACAGGGCGAATATACTTAATTAAGTGAATTCTATTTAATTAATTATAGCTTTATTTTACCTGCTAAAGGACTCTTTAACTTTTAGGTATAAACTCTTTCTTATATATAGAATTTTTTTTATCCTATATAATTAACTTTATAGAATTTTCTAGGTAATTATATTATATATAAACTCTAAATGCTACTTATAATAGAAGCTTACTTATAGGTTATTATAGATATATCCTATAAGTATAGTAATGCTTTAGATCTAGAAGCTATACTTATTCCTTAACTTATAAGGGTATAGGTCCTCTATGCCTAAGGTGCTTAGCTGCTATACCTCCCTATTAAGCTACCTTATATAATAGAAGCTCCTAGTTAAGCAGCAAAGGAGCTTATACTTAAAGATAACTAGCTAAAGCAATTAATTATCTATCTACTAACTATAGCTAATAGCTAATACTTATCTAGCTTCCCTTTATATTCTAAATTTAGCCCTAAGGGTTAAATTAGTTTAAAGGAAAGTAATATTATTACTATTAATTAGTTAGTTATTATAATAGCTAGTAGGGATAAGCTGTAGGCATTATTAATTGACTTCTACTAGTTGCATGTTAAGTGAGTTTAATATCTTAACTATAATTAAGGTTAGCGTTATTAATCTTATATTAGGGTAGAGAACTTGCATCTAATGGAGGCTTAGTTGGTTTCTTGATGATTTGTTAAGATGACTTTAAGGATAGATTAGGAAAGGTTAAAGTTGTAGGGGAGTTATAGACCCTATTAGTTAAGCTTTTTATAGCTCTTTAGCTAGTTAAGTAATATATTTATTATAATTAGAATTACTTAAAATGCTATAGCCTAAAGGTAACCTTATTAATTAAGTTTATTAAGATTTTAGTCTAGCTAGAGACTTTATAGTTAATACTTTTATAGCTATTATTAAAATACCTAGGTTCTATTTATTAGTTATTACTGGGTTAAGGCTATAAAAATAATATCTTTATTATAGACTATTTAGTAATTATTATAGCTAGCTAGAAGGAGTTATATATACTATTAGTAAATAGTTTCTAGTTAAGAGTTATTTAGGTTTAATATCTTAATTATAATTAAGGTTAATATTATTAATTAAATAAAATAGTTAAGGTAAAGAACTTATAAATAACCTAGATTCAGTTAGTTTTTAATAATTTTATAATTATTAAGATAACTTTAAGGGATAGATAGATTAAAAAAGGTTAAAGTTATAGGGGAGTTATAGACTTAGCTAGGCTTTTTAAAGCTTTTTAGCTAGTTAGGTAATATATTTATTATAATTAAAGTTACTTAAGATACTATAGCCTAAAGGTAATCTTATTAATTAAGTTTATTAAGACTTTAATCTAGCTAGAGACTTTATTATTAATACTTTTATAGCTTATTAAAATACCTAGGTTTTATTTATTAGTTATTACTGGGTTAAAGCTATAAAATATATATAGTAACTATATTAAAAGATTAACTTATATAATAAATTATATACTTATTAATAGTAAGATTAATGCTTAGAGTTAAGAGAGAAGTTAAGGCTTATTAAAGATACTATAAGAAGTTATAAACCTTTTAAAAATTCTTTTTTTTATTAAGGAAGCTATAATAATACTTTAGATATATTTTTAATCTTTAAAATAAAATCTTAAAGCAGTAAAAAGATATAAATTTAATTATTAAATGTTTTATAGCCTTAACCTAGTAATAACTAATAAATAGAACTTAAGTATTTTAATAATAGCTATAAAAGTATTAACTATAAAGTCTCTAGCTAGATTAAAATCTTAATAAACTTAATTAATAAAGTTATCTTTAGGCTATAATATCTTAAGTAACTTTAATTATAATAAATATATTACTTAATTAGTTAAAAAGCTATAAAAAGCTTAACTAATAGAGTTTATAACTTCTCTATAACTTTAACCTTTTTTAATCTATTTATCTCTTAAAGTTATCTTAATAATTATAAAATTATTAAAAAACTAGTTAAATTTAAGTTATTTATAAGTTTTTTACCTTAATTATATTAAATTAATAAAGCTAATTTTAATTTTAATTAAGATATTAAACTTAAATAACTAGCAGCTAGTAACTACTATTTATTAATAATATATATAACTTTCTTCTACTTACTATAAGTATTACTAAAGGGTTTATAATAGAGATATTATAGCCCTTTAGTAGTAAATAATTTATAAAGTAATATAAGAGAAAGTTATATAAGTAAAAGTAATTAGCTATAATAATTAAATAAATAACTAGCTACTTAGCCTAGCTATTTTTAAGTATAATATCTTTTATTATTTACTTAAAAACTCTTATTATAATAAGTAGCTTTAAGAAGAAATATAATACTTAATAAATACTTAATTTATAAGTAAAGCTAAATAATACTTTTATAAATTAAAAAATACCTTTTAACTTAAATATTAGATTATAAGTATTATTATACTTATAATAATAATCTTTATTAATTTATAGCTAAAAGATTATTATAAGTAGTATTTAGAGTTTATATATAATAGAATTATCTAGAAAATTCTATAAAGTTAATTATATAGAATAAAAAAAATTCTATATATAAGAAAGAGTTTATAATTAAAAGTTAAAAAGTCTTTTAGCAGGTAAAATAAAGCTATAGTTAATTAAATAGAATTTACTTAATTAAGTATATTTACCTTATAAAATAATAACTAATACTAAGGTAATAAATAGTAGTATTTTTATTAAATTACTGTTAATACTACTGTTTATTGCCTTAATATTAGTTATTATTTTATAAGGTAAATATGCTTAATTAAGTAAATTCTATTTAATTAACTATAGCTTTATTTTATCTATTAAAAGACTCTTTTAACTTTTAAATAAAACTCTTTTCTTATATATAGAATATTTTTTATCTTATATAATTAACTTTATAGAATTTTCTAAGTAATTCTATTATATATAAACTTTAAATACTACTTATAATATAAAAGCTTATTTATAGATTAGTAGTAATTATACCTATAAGTATAATAATACTAGAGATCTAGAGGCTATACTTAGTCTTTAGCCTGCTAAGATATAAATCTATTATATTTAAGGTACTTAGCCTCTATACCTTCCTATTAAGCTACTTTTTATAATAAAAGCTTCTAGTTAAGTAATAAAGGAGCTTATATTTAAAGATAATAAGCTTTTATAATTAGTTATCTATTTACTAATTATAGCTAATTGCTAATAATTAACTAGCTTTCCTTTTTACTTTAATTCTTACCTCTTAGTATATATTTATTTATAAAGTAATAATATTACTATTATAAATATTTTAAAGGTAGTTATAGCTAGTTAAAATAGGCTGCAGGTATAGTTAATTAATGCCTACTAATTATATATTAAGTAAGTTTAATATCTTAACTATAATTAAGGTTAGTATTATTAATTTTATATTAAGGTAAAGAACTTATATTTAATAAAGGCTTAGTTAGTTTCTTAATAGTTTTGTAATTATTAAGATAAGTATCTTTAAGGATAGATAGATTAAAAAAGATTAAAGTTATAAAGAAGTTATAGATTCTATTAGTTATCAGGCTTTTTAAAGCTTTTTAGCTAATTAAGTAATATATTTATTATAATTAAAGTTACTTAAGATACTATAGCCTAAAGGTAACCTTATTAATTAAGTTTATTAAGACTTTAATGTAGCTAAAGACTTTATTATTAATATCTTTATAGCTTATTAGAATACCTAGGTCTTATTTATTAGTTGTTACTAGGTCAAAGCTATAAAATAAATAGTAGTATTAATAATAATAATTATTAAATATATAGCTTATCTTTTTTCCTTTTTAAAAGTCTTTTAATACTTCTTAAAAGAAAAAAGTTTAATAAAAGAGGTATAAATAATAATAAAAATAAAAAGATATATCTTTATAAGCTTTATTAAAAACTAGTACTTTTTTTTTTAATTTATAATTAATTTTAATTATTTAAATGCAGAATTTATATATTCTAATTATCTAGAAATGATTTCTTTAGTTAGAAAATGCTTAAATAGTAATATTAGTAATGTAGAGAGGAAATTTAATTGCAGCTTATAGTGTTAAAGATTAAGGGGTTTAAAATGGCTGCTGCAGTTAATGGCTGAGGCAGTTACAGGGAGGTAGGTGCCCCAGTTAATCAGCTGCTGTAGCTGCCCCTCTTTAGGGTCAGTTTAATAGCTGACTTTTTAGGGCATCTTTGTTAGGAATTACTGTTAATACTACAGTTTATTGCCTTAGCATTAGTTATTATTTTATAGGGTAAATATGCTTAATTAAGTAAATTCTATTTAATTAACTATAGCTTTATTTTATCTATTAAAAGACTCTTTTAACTTTTAAATAAAACTCTTTTCTTATATATAGAATTTTTTTTATCTTATATAATTAACTTTATAGAATTTTCTAGGTAATTTTATTATATATAAACTCTAAATATTACTTATAATAGTCTTTTATTTATAAGTTAGTAAGGAGATATTATATAAATATAATAATACTTATAATTTAGTAGTAAAACTAATTAATTCTTAATTAATAAAAGTACTATTTTATTTTACCTAGAAAGTAAATATCTCTTAAATATTATATCTTTCCTTTAAGCTACTTATTATAATTAAAGTTTTTAAGTAAGTAGTAGAAGATATTATACTTAAAGATAATTAAGCTAAGTAGCTAGTTATTTATTTAATAATTATAACTAATTACTAATACCTACTTAGCTTTCTCTTATAGCTCTTTTCTAGTTATATTAGCTATTTACTAAAGAAATATAATATCTTTATTATAAACTATTTAATAGTTATTATAATTAGCTAGAAAAAGTTATATATACTATTAGTAAATAGTTTTTTATTAAGAGTTATTTAAGTTTAATATCTTAATTATAATTAAAGTTAATATTATTAATTAAATAAAGTAGTTAGGGTAAAGAACTTATAGATAACCTAAATTTAATTAGTTTTTAATAATTTTATAATTATTAAGATAACTTTAAGAGGTAAATAGATTAAGAAAGGTTAAAGTTATAAGAGAGTTATAGACTTAGCTAGGCTTTTTAAAGCTTTTTAGCTAGTTAAGTAATATATTTATTATAAAGCTGTATTTACCCTCAATTTGTATTCCCCATACTGCACTGCGTTGCCTTGCGACCTGATCCAATCTTTTTTATGCTCGTGGATTGAGGCCACTTGTTCAGTTGGATCATAAGGTTCAAGGCAGCAGCGCCGTATAACCTTGAGACTTGATTTTAAGGTTATTGTGTTTTTTGGCGTAGTGTATAATGCCTTGTATTGTAATATGCTAAAAATAAGCATTATATTGTGTTCTCTCATTATATGAGACCCTATTGGCTATACCTCGCGTATTGCTGCAGAGACATTTTAACTTTTTAATATTTATTATAATTAGAGTTACTTAAAATGCTATAGCTTAAAGGTAACCTTATTAATTAAGTTTATTAAGACTTTAATCTAGCTAGAGACTTTATTATTAATACTTCTATAGCTTATTAGAATACCTAGGTTCTATTTATTAGTTATTACTAGGTTAAAGCTATAAAAAAAAAATCTTTATTAGGAATTCAGGAACTTTAAATCTTTAGTTTTAGCTGTGAATTCATGATAATTTTGTTTGGCTATGCTATGGGTAGATGTGATGTCACAGCTAAAAGTGGGGTATTTTTGCGGGTCGGTACGAAATTGTGCCCTTCGGACCGTCTAGGGGATAGTAGCAGCTCTAGCACACCTCGAGAAAGGCACCGTCCAGTTTTAAGCCAATCATAGCGCGCCAGACTCCGTAGCTAGGTTAACCAGCCAGCTTTTTTGTTGTTCGATTGGCTCCCGATACACGCTTCGTCACTGCTCTTTACAGGCTTCGACCAGCACATCCCAAGGTAGGCCGCGCCAGTTTTCTCTCCATCCATCACAAAGTCCACCGCTCACACTCTTCCGTTCACGTCAACGATCCATCACGATCACCCGTCACGTTGACGCCGCAAGATGCCTCTATGACCACGCGGCTGATTCCATCGCCATTTTAACACTACACGTTTTATTTCGCGACCTCTTTCTTTGTTACAACCATCGATATCGACCTCTTCCGTGTCCAGTTTGCGATCCACCCAAAATGTTTTCTCCATCTGTCGCTCAGGGTGGCCCTGCGACGGCAACTCGTTCACGCCGCCGCCAACGTCCCTTGAGCTCCGAACATGTCGCTCAGCAGCCAAAAGCCAAGAGACAGAGAGTTCCCTTGACAGAGCAGACTTTTGTCAACCCCGATGCCCAGCAGGAAATGATCGAGGTAAAGACCGATGCCAAGGTCGCAACTCTACCCGCCAAAAACAAAAACAAAAACAAAAACATCGAGCCTCCTCCCGAGAGCCCCAGCCCAGTGCTGCGCAAGGAACTGAATGTTCGCGCGAAGAAGGCAAAGCATGGCGACCGCGCCGCTAATAAAGGCGACGGAAGTCTTGTTTTGGTAAGAATTGATGTTTTCTTTGTTTCCATGATGCTGCATATTAACAACGATACTGTCCAGACAAGCACAAACGCATACAGCGTCAGCAAGCTTCCAGCTCTACCTGACAGGATTCGCACAGATTGGTCAGGTAAGTCTGGATACCACACCTTTAGTTCTCAAAAACGTACTCATCCGTATCATCACAGCCTACCAAACAGCCGACATCTTCTCCACAGGCTATGCTCTTTCTCTCACCCAAACACACGCCCTTGTCTGGCCCTACACATCGACATCGCAATCACCCGAAACCTTTTCCTTCAACCTTCCATCAACGTCCAAACCCAATGATTCTCTTCCTGTAGGATGCCTCGTATCGCCGTCTGCGTCATCAGCAGAACCTGGGCTGGTTGTGGTCATGGGAGGTAGTGGAAAAGTCGTCTATTGGGAGTCGATTGCGAGCGCGGCTACATTTGTTTTCATGAAGAAGGATCGGACTGGAGTCGAGTACACTATATCGGGAATGCAGACTGGAGAAAAGGTTGTGGCTATCACGAACGCCGAATCCGCCGGATTTATTCTCACCTTCAACTCTGGTCGTCTTGCCTACATGAATGTGCGTGACGGCCAAGGTCGCCCTGCCATTTCTGTACAGTTTCTCCGCAACAGCCTGTCACCCTCTACAGGTGGAATCTTTGGCAGCATTCGACATGCTTTTCAACACTTGTCTCTCAAAGGTGATGTTGCAGCTGTCCGCGCGGACCGATCCTCGCGAACAGGTGAGAGAAACATCGTGGCCCTCACCAGCAAAGGCCGACTGCATGCATGGAGAGTCCACCGCGGAGGCCATAACGAGGTGATTGGCGACGCAGACGTGCGTGAAAATATCATCGCCGCGCTCCAGGAGACCGATCCTGCATCTCAGGAATACCCCCATGATTCTTTCGAGGCAATTGATTTTACTTACGTGCCAAAGGGCTTGGAATCCAAGTACCTTGAATTGAGTAGGCTCAGCGAGGCTATGGCCACCGACGATTCCTCGGTACAGCATCTTCTGATACTTGTCAGCCTGACTTTGCGAAGCACGGCTCGCTACGCTTTAGTTGAAGCTATCCTGACGCCCCAAGGATGCCAAATAGGGATGATTCGTCCCATAACCTCATATAGTGCACCATCTTCACCCTCCGATACCGCACGGCCACGTCTATATCTTCCTCGCCCTGCCCTGGTTGCTTTCGTCGTCTTCGATCGCGCCACTGTCATCGCATCAATTGCTGTACCACCACAGTCTCCTGAGTCACAACTCCAAACCGACAGTCACATTTTACCTGCCGCCTTCGAAGATGTTGTCGATTTCCGCGAAGACGATGTACATGAAATCATCGGCTCAGGGTTTGAAGAAGTTTCGCCTGCCCTTAGCCATGAAGAGCATCGACTTCATCGACCCAGGACGAAGAATCCCGCCGTGGTTCTCATGGTTCGAGGTGCCGGCGCAGTGCGAATCGTGACAACTGACGTGGATAAGTTTGCTAGTGACAAGCCCCCCAAGGTTTCTGCGAAGAGCAAGATCGAACAGGCCGTTTTCTACGGCGTCAAACAAGACAATCCTCTGGTTTTCGACGGACGACAGGAAATCAAATTTTCTAACGAAGAAGTTGCCCATGCTGCACTTGAAGTTAGCCACGAGATCTTGAGCTCAAACACTCCTTTTATCGCTACTCTTCCGGCTTCGCTAGAGGACAATCTCCGAGCTCGGTCGACTGCACTTGAGAGATTGATAGCCCAGCTTAAGATTATGGGGGCAGACCTCGATCGTAAGACACGTTGGAGTCTGCTATATGATGCCGAGAAGATGCATGTGGCTACATTGCTCTGGAAACGACACGAAGCCTTCACTGCATCACGACCAGCGAATGCTAAGAAGAGCCTTATTGGTTATATTGTCGAGTTCATTCACCAAGATGATAAACACAACCCTGTTGCTGAGGCTGGTGAGGTTGATCGAGTTCGATACTGGTTTACTCGGGATGTTTTCCGTCTCGAGATACTTGTAGCTTGGGCGTATCAAGTCATCAAGACGCTCTATAGAGAGCATTTGCTTGACGAAGCCAAGCTAACTGCCATGCTCCACCAAGCTATCCAAATCAATACTTGCACGCATGTCGCAGCGCTCGATTTCCGAAAGAACAACTTAAGCGCTTACGGTCTTGGTTTTGAAGAACTGCGCCTAGGTATTCTTCGCGACGGATACGACGACCTTCCCGAGCCATGGACTGGTTCTCATTTCGTTGCCAACAACATTAAACGTCTGGTTGATCTCGCAGATCAATGGTTGCTTAAGGATCAAGATGCAGGTGAACGGGCCAGGGCTTCAAATCAGCAGGACCATAAGGTGAAGTCCAAGATTTTCGAAGAAATGCCAACACTTGTCGATGGGATGCTCACTTCGGTTCTGGAATATGCTCGTTGGTCAGCAACGCGCCCTGAGCTGAAGACCATGTCGCAGGAATTTGCCAAGTTATACAAGACGAGTTCATTTGAGAAGCCCCTTGCCCTAGCGCGATCGGGCAGGTGGGAGGAGGGAGCCTCTATCGCTGAGAAGCACGAATGCCTCCGTGCTCTCCCTATGATTTTGCTGGATCATATACAAATGCTGGAAGATCGCCTTGCTGAGCCAGACTTGTCCCTTGTTGAAAGGCAAACCTTTAAACGACTGAGGGACAACAAGAAGGCCAAGCTGGAGAACAGCTTCTCCGTCTACGGCCAGTCATTTGCATTCCCGGCATACGAGTTCCTGCTCCAAAAACACGGCGTTGAAGCTGTCCTGGAATTCGATCTCGACAAGTTGGGTTATAAGACCCAGTTTCTGCGTAGCAAGCCTGAACTGGCGCGAATATCGTGGATCAACGATGTGCAGCAAGAGAAAGACGTCGGTCACAGCGCAGACACTCTCGTGACTCTTGCACTTACCAAGGAACAGCAAGTATGGAACAAGAAGATTGAGTTAAGTCTCGGAAAGCTTGCTCTTCTTGCTGAGCTCGAGGAGAAGAAAACTGGTTCGGGTGGCCTCAAGGTGAACGCCGACGAGGCGCGTGCCGAGGAGAAACTCAAGAAGGTCGACCAAGAGTTAGTTGCCATCAGGATCCAAGATCAACTATACAACCAGGTTCTCCCCAGCACATACGATGCTGTGGACGACGCAGCAGCGCTTAATTTCGCAATGGAAGTTCATAGCATGAACATACCACGGCGTCAGAAGGCCCAGCATCAGATATTTGAAGATGGCATGAGGCGGCTTCTAAAGCACGAGGCCCTGGATGCAATGACCCTCATTGACCTCCTGACCTTGATTTACCTGAAGCCTGAGTCCCGCGCTGAGATTCCAAATCCATTCTGGCTCGCTCTTTTGGTTGCCGAGAGTAGCTGCCATAGCGACGAGGTCAAAGAGGCTAAGCGGATGATTTGGAGGAGACTATTTGTACGCGATGATTGGGCTAAGATCAACGACACACAGCTCAAGGATGATCGTCAGGTGGTTGAGAGATTGGCAGAGACTGAGCTCTATTCAATGCTAACCGACTGCATCAGCTTCCGTAAGTGAAATATTTATCCAACTTCTAGGGAACACATTCTGATTTGAATACAGAAGATCCACATGAGCCTTTCCGGCCTCTGTCTCCGCACGAGGCTCTTGGTGCTTTTACCGAGAACCTCGACCGCCGGTTCCGCGATTTTGAGGCATCTTTCAGGACAAAGCTGATCGATATCATGAAGCTGGAGGATAAGGTTCTCCATCAGTATGTGGAAAAGCATCGTCTCGGTGAATGGGTCCGCTCTACCTTCGAAGCCGCCCGAGTAGAGCTAGACAGCACGCTGGATAATGCCACTAAGAATGCTGCCACCCCCCAAGTTGCTGAGCACAATACTGTAATGAGTGGCTCAATATTTGATTATGGCAGGTAACTCGCCAATTCTCATGGGCAGCTCTGTATCAGCTGCTGGGGAGGCTGATGCTCGACTCGTCACTCTCTCATATCTTTCCTCACTTGTACAGTACAAGGCTCATTCGAGATATGCCCCAAAGGCATTGAGACATGAATGGCTGCCAGTGTTATGATTACGGCATATATCAACGCAGATGACTTCTATACACATTACAACGCAACACGCATACATGCACAGCAAAAAAGGGGATTTTATTGTTGGCCTAGGGGAATAACCGGGGCATTGTTTTTATGTACTTATTTTGCGTCTGAGGGAAATCATCTGTTGCTACAGAGTTTCTCCTTTATGTACAAGCAGTTTCTCACACCCTAGTGGTGTGAGTACTAGTTCTCAAATTTCCAGACAGGAGTAAGGGGTGGATTCGTGGTTGGATTACCACATCAAGGCGTGTGAAGTACGCTATTCTCGCGTTAATAAAGACCCTTCAGTATGTAATTTATTTGCATACTTTTTTGTGTACACATCTACCTCACGTCTCTATAAAATCATGGCACTCAACATATTCAAATACGCATCTTCGTTCCTGTCACTCATGTATAAGCGACTTGTGGTTTTGGCTGCAGTCTTGATTCATTTCGGCATCATGTACATAATCCATACGCCACATCATCAGCCCGGTACCGTTGTCCGGTCCAGCATCACCCCTTTTGACCCCAAAGACCATAATTTGCGAAATAGGCGGCCATTAGCAATGCCTAAAGCAAAACCCGAAAAATGCATCCGTCATCGAGACTATACGGCTGGAGAGAGAAGTCGTTCATTTGCAGCATAGACTCAACTACATAGTTAGAACGGAACACTGCCAAGAGACATGCCCTCCCCAAAACCACAAGCTAAGAACTTTGTTGGCAGCGGGCGGGGCAGTATCGAAAGGACGAGAAGATCGTGGAGGAGCTTAGCCCTGCATCTTTCTTCGCTTGCCGACCTGGGCAGAGAAACCAGTCTTGATAGCGGTAACACTTCGTCGGGAGCCGCAGTTGTTGCAGGTGATGAAGTAAAGACGGTTCTCACCCTTGTTGAGTTCGGTGTCAGGGGATTTGCAGGTCTTGCAGGTGACATACTCGACTGAAAGAGGGGATGGTTAGCAAACAGAAACCCGCAGTCGCAAAAGTGTAAAAACTTACTGATGTATTTTCGGACAACGTTCTCGATCTGCTTCTGCTGGAAACGACCCTTGATGACCAACCTTCGGCTTCCGTCAACGGAACCGCTGGTACCCAACTCGGCAAAAAGATAGGCGGTAAGATGCTCCTCGGTTCTCTTCATGCGCTTAGAAATATCGGCGATGTTGGCAAAGACTGTTTTTCGGTTGCCTTCTCGCATGCACTGAGGAGGGGGGATCTTGTAGCTCTTGGTTCCTGGGGAAGTGTGGTCGGGGTTTCTCTCGGTGAGTTGGTGGAAGAAGCGAGAGAGGAGCATACTGTAGCCAATGGTTTTGGTCTCATCGTGAGCCCAAATGCCGGTTCCCTCGTTCATATCACCCTCCTGCTCCTGAGGAACCTCCTCGACTTCCTCGCCCTCCTTGAGCTCAAGTTTCTCGAGCTGCTTGGTGAAATCATCGTCGCCTTTGGGAGTCTTCTTCTTCTTCTTCTTCTTCAGAGTCAGGTCAAGGCCTCCATCCTCGGCGGGTGCAGCATCGTCAGCGGGGACGGCGTCGGCGTCGGCGTCGGCATTGGCATCGGCATCGTCGATCTTCTTTGACTTCTTCTTCTTCTTCTTGAGCAGGGAAAGGTCGAGACCACCATCCTCAGTTGGGGGAAGGTCCTCAGCGGCTGTCGTTTGCGAATCAGTAAAGGACTCAAGGGCGGCAGAAAGCGGCGGCGTACGAGGCGTATGGGACTGAGCCGAATCCTTGGGTTCTTCGGTAGCGTTAACCATGGTCACTGAACCGTCAGCGTCGACAACAACTTGTTCGTCGGTGAAGGCAACGGATTTGCGTGATTTGCGTTCGGTTGGTACCTGTAAAAAAAAACAAAAAGAGTAAAGAGGTTAGTAAATAATTCGATTGAGGGATGCGGTGTTGTTTTGTGGCTGTAGGGGGTAGATGATGATGTGAAGGTGGCGGTTGGGAAAATGTGAGTCAAAGGCCTAAACAGTAAAATAAATCGATGTCGAATCGCCTGCTTCCCCCCCAGAAAGTGGTGTACGACAATACCAGAGGTACTTTCGCACCAACAAGAGGTAGTGGGGTAAAAGGCGATAAGAGGGACCTGATAGGCTCGTGGATGAGGCACTCGAGGGTTTTGGAGGGGTAAAAGATTGGGCCTGTGTGGTCCAGAGGGTACAAGACACGCCATGAAAAGCATGGCACAAGCATTTGAACTTCAAAGCCAGGCCTGTATGGTAGTGGGTAGGTAGGTATAGTAGGTTGTATTTCGTGTCATGTCCCAGCAGCCTCTTCAATAAGGGTTGGTAGGAAATATATGTGCAATTTGTTGCAGGCTTGTCACTCACCTCGCCCTCCATGATTGCTTTGCTATGTGGCTGCTTCTTGATTTTGCCGTTAATGGCCAGCTGCTGGTTTATCGGGGTTTTTGGCTGGTGTGGGTGTCGTAAATGAGCGGCTTCTTCGTACAAGGTACTGCTAAGATCTTTGGCTTGGGGCTTCTCGCGCAATGATATATCGTTTGTATTCTTGGATCGCAGAGTTTGCGCGCGCTGTTGGTATGCTTCTTCTGATGGATTTAGTTGTGGGTTTAGGATGTAGAGGGAGATCAGTCCAACGTCATGGGCCGGGTGAGCGATACCTTGAGTCAACCAGAGCCCAAACCATAGCGCAGGCGGCCCCCAAGCTTCACGATAGGGAGTCACGAGGATATCCACGTGATGCTTTAGAAAGTGGTCCGCACCCAATCAAGCGGGAAGCTTGTCAGAGCTCCCCCAGTTCTTGTCGGAGCCTAGCTCCGGGCCCCGATGCGACTACGGCCTTTACAACTATAACGACTATCAATCACCTCGATCGACGGGAGGTTCTATTGCTGATCGTCGCAACGCAATTACATCTGAAGATACGGCAGCGGTGTCCGTTTACTCCTCTATACTTGGAACACTTGGGACTCAGCAGTCTCTTAGCAAAGAAGTTACTCTCAAAGAGCTAACTACCTCTCAACCTGACGCTCAATACCAACTTCACGACCTCCGAAGACATCCTCAACGTCCTGTGGCCTACAGGCATATTCTGAACTGCATTGGCTGAGCGAATCTGTGCTCAGGTCACTGCCATAACGACTGTCAACATGGCCGCCGACTCCTCCCTTGTCGACCTCCATGATGCGTCCATGTCCGATGACAAGGACGATCTGGACTCTCTCCCATCCATATCTACCGACGATATCTACTCTGATACATCCGACACTGATGCTCAAGCGGAGTGGGAGCGCAGCCTCGAACAACTACAATTGATACTGACAATGATGATTGTGCCCTGGATGGGTAAATACTTTGGTCGGAAATTTGCCTATTGGAGTGAGTAATCTATTCACTTACTTATATCACCATTTGTCCAAGATGAGGAGTTATCTAACCAGTCGTTATCTAGGTTGGTCACGATACATGGAGTGGGCGCATAATGTCGACATTCGATTGACAAATAAGGCGACCTTCAAGGCGGCGGGCGTTGTGGAAACAGCGGCAACGTTGTAGATATTCTTCAAACCAGACGATCCGATCTCGATATGAACGGATGACCTGAGTAACATGCATGGCTTTCATACGGTGTTGGGGTATAAATATGCATATGTTTTTGTTTCTTTCGATAATATATGATTTCAATTACCCTTGTTTTGTTCCTCCTGTCAACCAAGAGACTCTTGCACGAACCTAGTGTACTAACAACCGGATATCCAGTGAAATCCTGAAAACCAAAACCGTTCTTATATTTACTTTCATTCGCTGCATGACCGTTGCGCTTCATCGAACACCTGTTCTGAACTACCCGTCCCAACTCCCCTTCCAAATGACTAATACATCTAACAATCCTGGTATAATAATCCTTAATGCTGAACGCTCTCTATATCCTAATGCAACTCGATACCGGTACTCAAGAGTCGGTGATGCCCTAGGGCGGTTTTGGTGTACCGGAGCTTAGGGAAGCACATACACCGTGTTCCACAGAGTTTGTGTTAATGACGCTTGCGCTGATGGTACTAGAGCAAAGAACCAACAAGATCATGACCGGACCCCCTTTTCGCAGCTGAGCCGTTCAAAATGGGTTTCTGATGCGTCTACGGCTCCTCAGACGCTTGAAGAAATCTGAGACATGGATGGTCGCGAAGCGGCACTGCGAAGGGAGCCGAACTGATTGCGTGCAGTTCTGATGGTCAAAAGGAGACTTCCAGACATGCAGGCGAACAGGAACCATATGAAGACAGTGCTTGCTTGTAGTCGACGGCACCGTCCCTCATCACTGGCTGAGCCCCAGGCGATCCAGTCTCCAGGCAGAGCTTTGGGGTTAATATCTCCGCAGTTAACGACACGCAGCTTTGCTGCCAGAACAATGGCACCGATGAAGGTGAAAAGAACAGCTATGCCATCCAACGGTAGCTGCATGAGTGGCTTGTCGAGAGCTGAAACAAAGAAAGCGAGAAGGCCGACGATGCAAACGATCCAGCAGACAATGGCGATAAACATGATAAAGTTGACGGCAGCCGTTGCAGAGCCTGCGGCGTCAATATTTGACGCCATGACGTTGCCGATGAGAGCCGTTAGGAGGAGCGTCATGAGCAGAGCGACGCTGCGCAGGATCATTTGGATGAGGTTGTATCGCATGGTGGGCAACGGATGTTGGATAGCAGTGCCTGGCAGAGTTGGTAGAACAGTAGTAGCACAACAGCCGTACTATTACAGATGCCGAAGCGACTGCACTATGGTTGTACACCTTGTACACCTTGTTCAAGGAGTTGATCCGAGTGTTGGAAGTGGTGATTTGCAAAGGCAGTCTGGACCTATGATTGATCGACAGCAAAGCTGGAGCAATGCGGGGATGAAGATGTCTAGTTACCTCAGAAGGCTGCGATTTTTGGTGGAGGATACATGTGGAGTTGAATTGAGTTGATTTGATGCGGTGCTCGAGGCGTCTGGTGATAGGGTCGTGGTGGGTTATATCGTTGCTGGCGCATTGCCCAAGCAACCGTTGACACACTGAATAAACTCAGCAAGGGTAGCTGTTGCAGGCAGGGGACAAGGGGATCATCAATGTTTAAAACTCTCATATATTTTGTTCTAACCGCTCAATTAATTGTCGATACGAATACGCCAACACACAAAATCAGATGATGAGACGAGTCTCATACAATTCGTTTGCAGACGTTTGATCAATTCAGAGTTTCTGTTGCTTCATCACCACCTCAGCGGTAACCATATGGCGTGAACCAATCAAAAGCACGTATGTCCTTCAGATGAGAGTTGACATTCCATAACCGCTGGCATTGAGACAAATCAACAGCCCGACTTTGAATTGGAAAAATCATCGTCGATCGGATGATATATCTCCTGCATTCTTCTAAAACAGTTGTGCCATGAACGGTTCACATATCTTCACAGTAAAGCTCAACGCTCTGCATGTTGGTCCATTGTTTGACAAACAATTCCAGGCTGTGCTGTGCCCTGGAGCCGCATGACACCAATCATGGTGGTTACGGTTGCCAGGTGAACCAGGCGGATGTATACATCTGTAAGGTTAGTAGGCTGAGTTATACGTAGTAGGCGGACAAGAGCTAGACCACTTTCAGTCCGCGGAAGTGATTGATTTCGGGCGGCTAACACGTCCCGTGGCGGTGCTCGGGACTATGACAGGTGATCATGAGACAGAATCAGACATTCATGACGATTAGCTACTGTTCTCAAGGAATCCACAACTAAGCTCTAAAGAAGCCAACCTGCTAAATCACCAGTCTCGAACATGTGTGCAACCAAGAACAAGGGTAATTCCGTCCCTCCCGCTCCCAGTGATCGATCCCAATCCTCTCCCTCTATCCATTGGTCGAAATACTCGATGTCTGAGCGCATCTGCATACCTACCAAGGCATAGTATGTTTGTATACCTTTCTACTCAAACCTTTGATCATTCTCAAAACCACTACCAGCATCGCCCATTCGTAATCAATGGCTGTCTTAGGATAGTTGAACACCAAATCTCGCCTTCAGCCAAATAAATGGCTTAGGCAAGCTTTCGACATCCTCCGCCTTCAGCTAGCCATCATAAAGCCATGACACTGGGCCACTGAATTGAACTTCTCTCTCCACTGAAGAGGCACTTCTTTCTTTCTCTGCTCTGTCCAACTGCCGTCCGACATGGGCTTATCCATCCGCTCGGGACCCATCGATCGATCTTTACGCCATCAAGACCATCGTTCGCTGTCAAATCTCGGTGGCGTCTTTGCCTTTCCAACCAGCCGGCTCGAGAAAACGCCCATGGAATGAACACAGCATCACAAAACGAAGCAATTCGCTACTGCGCTTACATCACGGAGAACCCTTCACCGCCCTCCCGGCTTGGCTGCTCCTCTAAACCATCTCCAGAAATCAGGGTCTAGCATATTAGCTCGAATTGTGTCTTTCACTGTTTCACTCAGCTTGAGACTGGTGGGGCTTACTTTTGCTCAGCTGGTTGAAACATCAACATATCTTCTTGTGAACTCGGTAGATTGCCCATGACGTTGGAGTTAAATGTTAGGCTCGCACTTGTTTCAGACAGGGTATGGATACCCCAAGATTTACTATGTGATAAAAGAAATGCTACCCATTGTGTTTTAGATGGGCCAGATGGCGTTCCATGGATCAGCAAGACCGAACGAACCCATCTATCTAGGTAGTGGATCACAAATCCCGATATTTCACGGCAATCTGAAAAACGAAGGCCCAAGATGCATGTCATAGCTAGGTCAGCTGCAAGACATCGTTCATTGGAAAAGGGCGGTCAGTGGCATGCATAGCGCCAAATTGACTAGAAACTTACCTAGCATGGAGGTCAACATCACTTTACGCCATACGTACTACCATCCATCCCTCGTACTGTAATTCCCCCCCAATGCAACCACCCACGGCTGCTCGCTATTGGACAAGGCCACCCTTGCTGCTGCAGCTGTCAGTCCCTTGTGCGGACCAGGATTACCTGGGTAGATCCGCTGTCATGATTCACAGCAAACAAGAGCCTCATCAACTTCATCAGTCGGATAAGTATCAAGGAAACAGAACAGCCCGGCC
Source organism: Fusarium xylarioides (assembly GCA_013183765.1). Classification (NCBI taxonomy): domain Eukaryota; kingdom Fungi; phylum Ascomycota; class Sordariomycetes; order Hypocreales; family Nectriaceae; genus Fusarium; species Fusarium xylarioides. The sequence continues at coordinate 68,724 of SRZU01000188.1, forward strand.
CAGCTTAGAAATGTGACGCCTTGGTAGATTCAGTAGCGCGGCGTTGTTTCTTCTCACCGCTTCGATTCACTAAAAGGCATTGCTCCCACGTACCGAGCCACTGGTTCACCCACAAAGTTTGTTAACCATGTCCGCAGCCACTTACCAGAAATCTAATAGCTGTCGCCCAAATTGTCAGCAATGGACAGCAACTTCGCCCAACCTTTCGGGTCCTTACTCCCACAGATTCGGAATATTTCATGCCCATCTCCGCCATATCGGGCTTAAACTCGCAGCTCAGGAGAAGAGAACTTTCCACATTCGACATTACCCCTTTCTCTAGGCCTCTTACGGTAGGTTTGGACTCGATGTACTGGATACTTGGGCGTTGGCTAGCAGCGCCCTTAAGGTAGGTTGATGAGAGATGTGAAGCAACTAAGAGTTGCTTGGCGTCGAGTTATTCCATTTTGCTCGGTCTCGCTTCCGCCGTCATGCTTTTCGCACTGCCCGACTTTCCCCTTTGAACCAACACGCATTGCCTCTTCCGGAAGTCTTCTGGAAACCCCATCTTCACCTTCATAACTAACCGCTCGCTTGATACACACACGTCATGCTTCCCTCAGGCCTCCCCGAGTATTAGAGTTTCCAGACATCAACTTACCGACTTTCTGGGCTCTCCAAAAGGTTCACTCACCGCCAACGAAACTGGTACAGGGCTTGGCTTTGAGACGCCCCTATTATCTTAGTGAGTTACGCTACGCTTCAGCAGGCGTTACGCGCACAACGTCAGATAAAATACAATAGTGGGATCGAGACTGTCGGTGGTGATATTTCGAGATCTCAACGTTTGAACCAAGTGCCTTTCCCGAGCCTCAACCCGGGAATACCTGTCTTTTGGTGCCGGAAGCGACGGACAACAATCACAATACCTAGTACCACTGGGGCAACTGTACTTTTCTTCACTCATGTGCTGAATGTCAAAGTAGATGACTTCATAGAGTACGGAATGGGGGCTTCAATTCCTCACTCAACTAGCTTCTTGACATTGTTTGGGGAAGCCAAGCATTAGATGCACATCACCTCGACCTGAATGTGTTTTTGCTTTGCCTGCTGGTCCCCGGAGGTCAAGTCCGCAATTCCGAGCATCACGATGGTCAAGACTTGGGATTAAGTTTGTCTGGCTCGGGCCTGCTGATGGTCTCAAGAGATACTTTCCTGGCGCGAGCGCTACAACGTCCTTTCTCCGACCTCTTCAAGCAAGCAGCCAAGCGGCCGCTGCTCATCATGTCCATAAAAGGATGCAAAGAGGATCATCGGTGGCTCAAAAAGTGAACTACCTAGGTCTGTTCCTTATTCAGTCTCACAGACTACCGGAGCTCCTGGCGCACCCTCCGTTCTCTGACGGTAATATCACCAAGACGTCAAGAGCGTCAGCCCGTTTTGGGATGCCTGGGCTCTGAAAAGGGCAATCTTGTGGCGCGACGTTATTGAAGCGGCGTTGTACAAACGCTCAGCTCCCCTTTGTGGACCCGAGTTTGAGGCCTCGCGACAGCCTCTGATGCTGATCCCTTGTGATTTCGTACAATAGTTATGTCCGAGCCGGAGTCTAGGAACCGGCCTACGCCTCGTCATAAGGGAACATGTATCCCAAGGCAGCATATAAGGGGATTTGTCGAATATGGCCATGGCGGGTTTGGGTCTGTTGAAGCGAAACGCCTCAGGATAATCCATTGCCATGAGATGCGTCTAAGCATCACAAACGTTTGCCTAGAGTGGCCTGGGAGATATCGCAAGATTCACCACACCTATGCCCAAGATAGGTCTCCACTTGCAATAGTCTTCCAGAGGTATATACTTTATGAGAGAACTCATTATTGGGTGGCCTCTCGAGCACTTCTCAGTGGATCAAGGCATTCACAAGGTTTGATCATGGCCACGATTGTGGGACGTTCCGGCCAGGCTCAGCTCAAACCAACACCCCAAAATGCGGCAGAGATGCATGATTAACGCCCAGGCCCAAGATCACGGGCGATATAACGGCGGGGCTTCTGCTCCCGCTGCCGCCGTTACCGCCGTTACCGCCGTTATAGATAGACTCGGCCATATCCTAGACGCATGAAACGAGACTTATTCTTTAACGATATTTCAGACATCTATACGTGAGCTTTTGATGGCGTTGAAATCAGATGACATGTCAATGTCATACCTGGTTGGCATAGATGTATTCTAGGCTCTAGCACATCTATACTGGCCTACAGACTGGCGAGTACCTAGGCAAACTCCTTGGCGGCCACGTATGTATATAACTATATATGCTGTGGAAGGGCAAACTCAAAGACACAACACCCAACACGATTAATTCTTAATGTTGATGCTGTCATAAGGTCATTCGTTTGAGTTTGATGCTGCGTAATGTTCTTCCCTCTCATCAATCATATCCCTGTCCGAACCAGTTTACTCTAATTGACGAAATTACACCCTCTATATTCCTCCAACCATGATAAGCAAACTTTAAGGGATTTGATCATTCGTCATACTGAATAAGATGCACTAACTGACTAACATGACTGGACGAGTTCAACTTGGGTAAATTAAAGTTAACAAGGTGGTCCCCTTGAAGAGATCACGATGTCCTAAATTGTTCTATATGTACATAAATCCAAACACGAATAGCCAAGATGCTCTTACTGGTATATCTATAGTACAAAGCATGTTGCGATATAACAAATAGCGACAAAAATAATAAGATAAAAAAATACAATAGGTGAAAGATGACTACCACCACGGTGACCTAACCCAAGGGGTAATCAATCGTACGGCACGACAAAAAAAATAAAAATAAAGGATGGGACAAAGTATGTACAGCGACTTCGAACATACGGGGAGACTGCCAGCAGCCAGAGAAGAGAGAGTTCGGCAAAGGCCAGAGGGCCTAGGGACGATGCCGAACAAGATATATACCAAAATATCAAGAATTGAACAAGTGCCGGTTGTGAAGAATATGAAGTGCCAGCGAGTCACTGAACAGAGTTCGCAATGACGAAAGTGTGGATGCCAGAAGTATCCTTCATGGTTTGAGTCGAACCAACGCGGGCTTGACCTTGACGAGTCAAGTTGGCTGAAAGAAGCTTGAAACAAACACAAGCCCGAGGTTGAAAGCCGCGCCACTCCTCGCCACTGCACGACGAGGCTCTGGTTCTGGTTCTGCAGCTGCGAGAAATGTCAGGATGATTGGGTTGCATGTGTATGTAGGTAGTAGACAACACCAGCCATCAGAGAGAAACTCGGAGATTGAAGCCACAAGGAACAGAATAGCGGGGCGCCATGTGAACGATAAATGTTCCCAAGACCCACTCAGTTAGCAGGTTCAGGAACCAGGGTTTGGAGCGTTGTGGCGGATTTATCCAGGGCTGCCAGTAAGTGGAGTTTTTTTCCTTCTTCTTTCGGTGGTTCTTTGCCTGGTCTTCGCTTTATCCTTTCACTATCTTGTCCTCTCAAGTTGACATGACTTGACATTGCTGATGGCATCATTGGCTTGCAGAGTTTGAATGCATCAACGAGTCATGCTGAAGGACACCGTAGGAAACCAGTGTTCTAGGCGAAGAAGGGACAGACTACTTGCTCGTTTCCCTCATGGCTCATGCGCCTCACTCTTCTTCAGTGGACTCGAGTCCTTGATACGGGCCCCGAAGTTTCAGCTCTCGCTTCTTGTTAATATGCCCACTTCGCTGAGCAGTAGGTATTAACAGGCAGTGAGTCGGAAATTCGGATGTTTGAATCAGGTTTGGGCCAAGCCTGGTTGTCTCTGTGGATATTCAGATGGGCCAGGGTAAAGGCGTAACCCTGGCCCTTCGGTGTCGTGTTTCGTTGGGAGAAAGGGAAAGAAAAATCGTCTCTCATCATCGTTCAGCCGTGTTGCTGTATTAGGCCTCTCAATGCGTAAGAGAAGCCCTTCATATGTATAAGAGCAGAACAAAGGATGCGGAAGACAAATGCGTCTTATGCAACAAGACCCAGTGGGCAATCAAGCATGAGTGTTATCCCAGTATCGCTTCCGAGCGTCCACTGCCTTCTTGCTGTTGACGCCGTTGACGAAGCGGTCCTGAAAGAAGTTGAAGACAGCGAACTCATCTCGAGTCATGACATATGAGTTGGGGTGCATTTCCACCTTAGCCCAGATTCGTGTTAGAGCAGCCTCGAGTATCTTGCTAATAGTAGGGTCTGATGAGCCATCAGGGCTTTCACGAGCAATCTCAAGAGCCTGCGCGACACTGGCGTCGTCTTGTTGGGGGCGTCTGTGACTGGCAGTTGCGGCGGCCATGTCGTTGACGTTGAACGATTCAAGGGCGTATGTGTTGTTGTTGATATTGGTGTAATGTAGGTATGGGACTTCTTGCTGATACTGGGGCTGAGACTGAGACTGTGGCCTTTGGGAAGAGACGGGGCGGCCGGTGAAGAAGTAATAAGATGGAGGCTGAGAAGAATCATGGGAAGCGAGGGACATCATGGTAGTACTTGTACGTCTAATATAAGCAGGCAAAGTGGATGGGGTTGATGCAGGCGAGTCGTGCATGTATCAAAGAGAGACTTCCAGGCTAGGGAGCTGGAAATAGAGCTGCCCTTGTGGAAAGTAGGTTACTTAGACAAGTGGAGAAGTGTGATGGGGGAGGGAGGGGGGGGCGAGTGGCTCGTGTGGGTTGACAGGCTGGAGGTGATGAGATTAATGCCTGTCCCAGATCTGGAACAACGTCTCAAGTGGATCGAATTATGACAGGGGTCAACGTCGTCCTCAAGGTTTGCTCCAAAGAACTGTAATGCGCGGGATGTCCTCTTCTAGGATGGTAGTGGTGCTGTCTGTCGCCTGTGCTGTAGGTGGTAGGCCTGGCACGGGTTCGATCCGTCCGTCTCGGGGATTTTGAGTTGGCGAATGTCTTACACCGGCATAGATAGTTGCTTTCACTCTATCCAAACAGAGACCGAGTAATGTCGGTCGTGGGAAGGGAAAGGGTCGGTCCTGGTCCTAGTCTTGGTCTTGGTCTTGGTCCTTGGGTTGTTGATGAGGCCCTTGTCAGTTTGATCCTGGTAGATGTCCCTGTCCTTGCTCTGTTCTGGTTTGTCTTTTTCCTTTCTCGTCCTGTCTGTGTGACTGATGACGGGGGAGTAGCAAGAGTGGCTGATATGTGTATGGATGGAGCTTGTTGACGAAAGGTAATAGTAATACGACCTTACAAGCGTCGATCAAAGCTGAGCAACAAAAAGTATGTTGATAAGGTGTGTGTTTTGTACGGGTGAATGTGGTTGAGTATTGAAACAGGTTGGTCGAGGAAATCAACCCAGGAAACCGGAGTAAACGGCTTTCTCTTATAGATATCTCCAGATCACACAACCGCAATGGCTGGCTGGACTGGAGAGAAACAACTATGAATTATGGTTTCCCTCTTCTCCTCTTCTCGGCTTCATGAGCGACAAGCTCACCAAACCGCCACCCTTGAGGTGTCGATAATATCTTGTTGTCGTTTGCCATTGACCGCGCGTTACGTAGGTTAGTTGACCTTTTTCGTGTGTATTCCACTTTTTCTTCTCTCCTTGGACGGCGACGCCATAGTCGCTGCCGTGATCGACCCAGGGCACAGGGGCGTGTGTCTGAACGACCCAAGTCTGGATGACAATTGTTAGGTTAAAGAACAACATAACTAGCAATAGACGAGAAAGGGGACAACCACAAAATCAAGCAGGGGAGAGGGGAGGGGGGCAAAGAAGAAAAAAAAAAGTCAAAAAGCCGCCAAAGCAAAGTGTACGCCGTACTCACTACTTAGCCTAAGGGATTTGGGTGTATGGTGGACAATTTTGGTTTTCTGGTTTAAGGTTTGCTTCCCTTGGCTTGGGGTGTAGACAAGGGAAGGGAGGGAGTGTCATGATACACCATGGGTCCAGAAAGGAAATCGACTCAGCCAAGGAAGGACGGAGAGTATAGGAGACAAAGCAAAAGCGAAGGCAAAAAGGAGGCTACGCCGTAACAAGAACCTGGCTGCAAATATGTATACCAGTAGCCAGTGGACGGGCCCGAAGTCTAATCGCACCAGAGATCAACAGGCTCCAGACTTCAAACTTCAGGCTTCAGACCCTCGTGAGACCAGCTCCGGCGTGACTCGGCCTTGCAAGGAATTTGGGGACTGCCTGAGTAGCAGTCGTGGCCCGGGAACCTGACCCTGGTCAATTTTGGTTGATTAGTCGATTAGTACAGTCCCCAGGGGTATGAAATGTAAAATCGGTACTTCAATCAGTAGCCAATCTGCTCTATTTTACTTGTAGATCAGCCCAGTATTATCTCCATAGATATACTGAGTATCTAATATCTTATTGGTGTTTTTAATTCCGTTGTGGCAAAAAATACCTAGAAATCGCGGAAATTCACATTTGATACCCCTGGGGACTGTAACTCAACTCGCAGCGCGCGATGTACTGTAGATCTGCTTCAGATCTGGGTACAGTACATACATACATATTCCAGCAGTGGCGCGATGCAACGGGCTTTTGTGTCTTGGACCCGTTCTGTATCATGTCGATAATGCAACCACTAGTAGATCGTTTTCTACGAGACGCCAATTCAAAGCAGGGCTGACAGAGGGATCAACAACATAGCGCTCAGAGCATGCCCTGGCTCCTGGCCCTGGGACTGATGTTGACGTTGAGATTGACATGTAACTGACAGTTGTCAGTTGTGGCGGAGTGGGGTTTCGTCTGACCTATTGTCATGACCCGTCGTGTCCATCCTGTATGTATGTGCATTCAACGTTAACGTTTGGCGGTAATTGTGTACTGGTTTGCCGGTTAACTTTTGATTCTAGTTGTCCATGATGGAGATGGCACAGTGGAGGCCATGTTCCGTAGCATGATCCGTGGGCCCTGACGTCTTAGTCAGTTCTATGTAATAAGGTCTCGCCGAGATATGATGGATTGTAGTACCGACTGGTTCCCCGGTCCGTAAAAGTTTCTTTGCGTGTTCTGAATCTTTGGCTTTTGCCTTTTTTCCCCCCTCTCTGCTGTGCCTTTACTAGGGTTCCATGATGTTAGTCCCTGATTTGGGGATGCCTGAAAGAGAAAAGCCCCCGTGGGGTGCTCAATACGGAACTCAATAGCGCTTACTCAATTGGTATAAAGGATCAGGAAGGTACATGTCTCTTGGTCTCAGCAGCGCGGCAAACATCAAGTACACGCATGCCGCCTGCCCATGACCGAAAAAGCCACGCTAGTGAAACAGTAGCTGCCCTGTTGGGCTTGATAGACTTTAGTACAGGGACCTCGCTCGTGTGGAGTTGGAGCTTGTGAATCTTGAATGGGGGCCTGAATCTTATACTCCCGTGTTGATGATGTGTGTTGGCTAAGCTCCGTATGTTAACTTCAGAATAGTGCGGTGGATGATACGGATGCAATTCCGTCCTCTGTGTCATGATAAAAATGCGGTGAAGGTTATGGGATAGTAAAGTTTCAAACACTGGCCAGAGGCGGAATTGGTACTCCCGAACTCGTGTAAATACTAAAATGCCTGATCTCGTGAGAACATCGTACCAGGAGCACAGCCCGTAACCTTGATAGATCCTCTTTTGTCTCGGTATCATAGATACCTACTCTAATACTCTGTATGTAAAACGAGTATATCCATCACTCTCAGGAGAGAGTTCTCTGTGATACTCAGCCCAACCCCAAACAGCCCTATGTGTCCTGCACAGTTAGTAAGTTGTTCCAAGCCCTTGGCGCTTGGTTAACGGCGCCATCCACCTGGCGTCACTGAGGACGACCCTTATACCCACTATGCTTCTGGATTCTTTCTAGTACCAACACCAAGCTTCTCCTTTCCTCCCAGATTAAGCTATAGTCCATTCCTTTGGCTTTCGTCCCTGTCGATTCCATTCCTCAATTTTCCAGAGTTCAGCCTCTGTGGGACCAGTAGGGAAAAAGTTTCCTCACAACATCATATACGCCATTGATTCTGGTTGTTGTCCCTTTTGGTGTCGCGTCATCATCGTGCTTCAGGGCTTGTTGTACAGTACCTAAGGCAGCTTACCTAGCGTTATGACATCACGTCAATTTCCATTGATGGCCGAACTACGGTAGACGCACTGTTGACATCCATCCAGATTTGGTGCAGTGCCAATTACGACACAGCATTTGGCAGCTCGACGGCGATGTGCCGGGAATGCAATGCAGCAGTCCCCACGCCATTGTTGTTCTTTAACACAGCGTGAACAGAATTGCATGCATGTGCATGCAGACAGGCAGCAGGAAGGCAGGAATCCCGGCAGGCAACAGGCCCTGTCATTCGGCCGGCCCTTTCATCTCTCAAGAGGGTTTCTTTCCTTTTTTCTCTCTCTCTTTTTTCTAAATAGGGTTTATACGTCGTACTTAACACAAACCGCTAACATAATGCATTATTAAACGACGGTTGGGCTGCAACATGCAGGTTGGCTGCTCCTAGCACACTAGCCCACCAGAAAGTTTTGCACTTTGTCATCTGCACCCGCTCAGTCTTTGACAGACAGACAGACAGAGACTTTGACGATGAAGAGAGCTCTTTTGTGCAAGGCCGGTTCGAGATGCGAAACTTTTGCACTTTGAGCTCCTTACTCCGTACTCCCGTCCGTACTCTACTGTACTTACATTTGCTTCCAGTGCCGAATCTCCGCTTTTCATACTCCACAACCTCCGTCCTTCTCCACTCAACACAGGCATGGATTCGGAGACTCCCTTATCCAAGGGTTAGAACTTTGAGAACTTCGCCTAAAACTCTAAAACTGACTCCGCCAGCCTCGGCATAGAGCATGTTTGCTTGTCCATCGTGTTATCCTTTCTTGGTGCTTGACAACACATCGAGGCTGCATATGATGATTTATGTAAATGTCTCACCGACTGTTGCTAACTTTCTTGAGTATGCACTGCTTCGCACATCTGTCACGCGCTTGTCTCTGACGATGGGGGCGCTTGCTTATCTAGTCTGGTACTATCCGAACTATATTTGTCGTGGTAATTTGGTTATTCGAATTTCCTGCCTTGGCGGCCGGCCATATGATTGAGTCAGCCGTGCTTCGTCTCCTTATCACCTTAAACAGTCTAGCAGGCAATAAGGCGAGCGAGCCGCGTCGACTGGAAAAGAGATCCATGCCACGATACGGATACTTTTCTTCAAAATATTTGGCTTCGATGAACTGTCAGTCGTAAAGTATAGTAGCTACGTTGTAATAATAAGAATGAAAGACATCATCAATGGTCTGAGGTCCCACAGCAGAAATTCACCTTCTGCTCTCCTCTCCAAGCTCCGACCAAACTGTACCATTTTAAGGATCCAAAAGTTTGACTTTATTATGACTCCATCTGGATACACATCTCGTGTATTAGTTGTTCCAGCGTTTGGGCACAGCAAAGTTTATTCGTGTCTAGAGAGTTTTGTTGAAGGCCACTATTACATTGTTCTGCCGATAGATACCTACTCTGTGTTCCTGGTTATTAGGCGCGTGAAGAGAATATCAGAGTTGAAGGGTGTGCGTGGTTGTTACAATCTCTCAGCAGGGCGCCTAATACGGATCATCGCCAAGACATCAAGCTAATGTAGCGATCAGTGACACCTCCACTGAGTGGCACTATTATTCCCAGTCTCATTTCCATTTCTCTCCGACGTTGCAGCAGCCTGACTCAACATCGTCATAAGTGTACCCTGTGACCCTTGAGACGACAACCAACACTTGCCATCTCTTTGCGTTGAGTCAACCTTTTGTTCTCACCGGTCCGGTAACTAGTAGTTATTGGCGATGCAACAGCACCAAAGCGTCATTATAAGTCGCCGTTTGGTACACAAACACACTTCCAATTGTTACTTGAGTTGAGATGGATGCTGGACCGGGCCTCTTCCGCAGTGGTCCACAGACTGTTCCGCTCCCAGTTCCAACTCCAGATCTCTTTGTCCCGAAAAACATGTGGGGGATCATGATCCATGTGATTGTCGATGCCAACCCTGACGCTCCGGAGTTATGGCTATCCACCTGAACCAGACCAGACCAGGTCCTGGGTGCATGGTGAAGCACAAGAGAATTGGCGAGCTACGCGCCGGGACAACTACATAAGATTCCCGTCCGTAGAGCGGCAAAGTCGCGAATCAAAAGGCTAATGATGAACACTTTAGCCCCCAGTCCCCTGCTTCAGTTTGATTTCGCAATTCGCATCACATCTCATAACCGTCGATGTCACAGTAGCCGACTAACTAGTACCTTGGCCTTGGCAGTGCTCCTTACTACATACTAAATAGGAGCCACTTTTTCCCACATGGCATGGTGAATCGCCGCCTGATGGTTGAGCCAGACGCTTTTCTCAGGTTCTGCTGACGTTGTGATTGCAAACTGTTAGTCTTCAACAACTATTCATTAAATTATCTTGAGTTCCACTCGCCCTGTCATGTAATTTCCACGGACCGTCCACTACTGGGCTAGGCGTGTCCACCGCTGCTTCATCGCCAAACTCTATTGTTGAGCACCAATTGTTCTCCCTGTTTTGTTGGTTTGCTTGCCTCCCTGTTTGCTTGCTAAGCCTTTACTACGTAGTATGTGAACTGGATGCTCCACGTTTTGTTTGAGCCGTTAGGTTGATCATTGCAGGGATCCCTTGCACGGGCAATCACAGGCATAGTTGATTGCCCATCTATCCGTACCTGGACATCTCGATTTTTATTCGATTTTGGCTGTTCTCCTATGGTAGACAGCTTATTTTGTCTTACTGATGGCGAATTGATTGCCGTTTTGGGCCATCACAATAAGCAAACAGTTGCACTTCAACGGCCCGAGTTTCAGGGCTTAGACTAAGAAAAAGAAAAAAAAAAGAGAGACGAGAAGAAAATGAGTACGTAGGGGGGGGAAACACCAAAAACCCCAAATCAAGGTTTGAATCACGAGAACGAGAACGGTGAATGACATCTCGCGTGCGTCTAAACATTGCAAGGCCAACAGCGGATCACACTACTATGTATGTATCAGGCCCACTTCTCGGAGCCGCTGTTTGGCGCCGATTGCCTACCTTTTAGGTACCTGATGCACATTGCATCCATGTGTGTATGACTGTATGTAATGCCTATCATGGAAGGTGATGTACTATGGGAAATTCAGGAATTCGAGGGAGTGAGCCTGTAAAAGGCAGGTTTTCCTCCAGACTCCAACTCCAAGGTGGACAATGCTCAATCATAAGTCTCCTCCATGCATATATCATCAAGCCCACCTTATCGAAAACCGCGGAACAAAGCCAACCCTGGTAAGTTCCCACCGCTAAGAGTCAGGCACTCGAAACAATCGCCAACTTAACTAGCCGTTATTCCCGCTCACTAAAGCCCGCCCCAATTCTTTGATTACTGCAGGGGGGTCAACGTTACCTGAACCTTGATTTTGAACCCTGACTTTCTTGACCTGTCACGCATGGATTCAACGGAAACATGAGCGCCCGGAACTAGTTCCAGTTCTGGATATTCAGAGACAATAGGATCTTATTACTTTTGCACCAACGATGATCTCCACTTCCTCCGAACGGGTTTCTTTCCAGTCTTTTACAGATCCCCGAAATCATGAGGATCCTTTCGCGACTCGCTCGGCCTTTGCTATGACATCGGCCAGGCCAGGGCAAAGTCAATCAGCAGCAAACTGACTCTTGAGCCTGAATCGTAACGCCGTGGGTCAAACATGGTTGAGACAGGTTGCCAAATCCACAACCAACGGCGCTTCCAGAACTTCTAGTCGCCTTCTTCAGCTTCTCTTCCTGTTGTCCACAATTGACGCCCCGCTCGCTGCTTGGTGACCTTCTTGGCGTTTCGAGGCCTATTCTGGAGTTCTAGCCGCCACCAGCATCTCGAGAGAATCTCAAACAATGCCCCATCGGAGCACATGGCGTTGTTCAAAACGTTGCGGTTGCAGATCTATCGGCGCACTATCCTCCTCTGGACGAAAGGCACGCCAAGCTTCTTACGACCATTATTGAAAGTCTGGGCTTCTTCACACCCGTTTCCTATTGTGCCATTCAGGTCACTCCTATTCGACGCCTCCATGTTAGAGTTCAATGGCTTAGGCCATCCGAAGCCGGTTCCTGAATACGCTTCCGACTACAGTAGTCCTGTTGGCTGATCACTGGCTCGGTGCAGCCGATTTTGCTGGATCTGTCTGCGGCCCAGATGTTTCATCCCGTGTGATATTAGCCACAGGAAACAAGTGCCCAGATGTGTGCTTCAGAGTTAAGGAGTTGTACTATACAATCAAGTCTATCTATCAACAATTTCAGCCAACACCAAGGACTGACTACACTAATTATACAAATACCGTGTAAGTGGCTTACACTCTAAGCCAAGCGTTTCAGGAATGGAGCGTTTCTGTGTTTGGAGGCTTATGAGTTTCCAGTCTCGAACCGTTATGATGCCATCTTTGACCAGCTAAGCCTTCTTCTTTCCGATCTTATAGCCCCATGATCGAAGGATCTTAACGACCTTGGGTGTTAGGGCGGCCGTTAATGGCACTCGAATGAAGATAAAGCTCTTGTGAATGGCGTACGCCAGCGCCAGCTGAGTTGCTAAACCTGTCGCAGATTGAGTCGTTAGCCTTTCTCACCAACTCAACAAGTTTTCTCTACTGCCCACATCACGAGCTGTTAGGGGTAATGGGAAGCATCTAATGCATGCGCCCAGGGGCAAAATCTAATGATAGTACTCACTAGCATCGGTACGATTGCGTTCCTCAGCCTTCTCGACACCCCATGTGGCCATCTCCATCTTGTCACTGATATCGTCATCGCCAAGTGCTCTCGCCTCAGCCTTCTTGAACGACTGCCAGTAGGTGTGCCAGGCCTCCCGAACAGTATCGGGGATCATCTGCTTGATTGACGACATCACACGATGTTCGACCTCGCCTAAATTGCGCCGGCGGCATCAGTTAGCAACCCACTGAGAATATAGGTCCGCATGACCTCGTTGACGGATCTAGGTGAGGCCGCGGCAATATCTTACCGATTTTATCAGCACCGACCATTCTAACAAACAGGAAGCAGAATGGGAAGTCGAGAACGGTCAGCCCGAGGTAAACGCCAACGGTTACCCAGCCGTATTCCTTTGTAAGCTTCTTGAGTTTGGCGGTGAGGCCTTTTGGTTCCTCGGCTTCGCCAACGGTCGGCTTCTTGATTGTCTTGCGCTTTGTGGTAAATCGAAAACCACGCCTTAAAATGCCTTGGAGTATGCCTGGCGTTGTCGTAGAACCGATCCCGAAGCGAGCGCTCCTCAGTCTAGCCATCATACTATCCCAAGGGATGGCCTTCCATCTCAAAAGCTGACGCGCGGTCTTGGTTTGCGACTGTGATGTAAAGAATCTCCTCCATACGCCATTCCAGGCTGCTTGTTGAGCTGGTTGGCTGAAGGCCCGCAAAGGCGCACGCACGCCGCGAACAGGTTGTCTTAACATGATTATCAAATGAGGTCGCTTTAGTCACAAATTCCAATACCCTCCTGAGTCGTAGGTTTACAGTCGAAGAGAACGTGGTTGAGAAACTTCGTGATCGGTCGAAACGGGTGAGAGGCGATAATAAATCGTAACTGGTCGGAGCTTTCGGATTTAATGTGTTGGATTCAAGGAATTATAAGATGCGGGAAACCAGCCAGATTCATAATCAGAACATCGTGACTCTTGATAATGAAATTGCAAACCGTAATCAGGTTATCTTGCCGTTTTCTCCCGAACTCGTTTGGTAGCAGGCGACCCTTCGTTCGAGAGAAATTTCTAGAGGTTCGGTGCGGTGACAATGATGCGGAATTGCGCCACGATCAAGTCGATGTTAAGCCACTAGTCGCTTTCGTGGCTGTGGTATCACGTGTTTCCTCATCAACAATGTTGATACGCAGCGAGCAACAGCTGGGATCTTCTCACCACAACCATCCTTCAATCTGCAAAGCAAGTGACTCGTTTTGAAACAGTGTTTCGGGTGAACAAAGCCTTCAGAGACTTTTTGAAGCTCCATGGACTCGAGTTCATTGTCTGAGCCCCCAAGTCTCGGGACAGTTTTCAGGATGAGGTTACCAAGTTGTACGAGCAGAAGAATGGGAACTGTCTCAAGCTATGATTGCCTAATTCTGAAGCTGATGTTTGTGCAAAAGATCTCCCCACCTTTGCCGTATATTATATGAGTATGTAGCTATATTGCGGTATCATCGGTAGTATACACATATTTGGTGAATATAACCTACAACTGAGAATAATTCAGTCAATGGCTTCCTGGGACACCTTTGAACACAAGCTAAAATTGAGTCCGCAAACCCTTTGTGTCTTGAAGGTCTCGTCTCTCGGCTCCATGGCGGGAATATCGTGTTGTTATTAAACATTTCTCGCCTTCCAAGTCGCTTGATGTAAGTCAGGGGTAGTAGCATGGCTCTGAGTGAGTACTAATCGTCAAATCGCATCTAGAACATAATCTGCAGTGCAACATTGCACGGTGGCCTTCATATTGAACTCTGTTCGGGAAAGAGCGAAGAGGCGTCATAGTACTATGCATCTTGGCGTATGACGGGCATTGTGTGATGGTACTGCAAGTGGCTGCTCACAAATCCGGAGGGAGCGTGGTTTTGCTCTCCTCGAATACATATAGAGGTATCACGAGAATTCCTATTTGAATCGCGATCTCCACATCACAAGATATACAAAGACACCTGTATACCTACCTGCATACCTGCCTCAGCACATATCAGCTCAGTGTCCAATACAAGGAAGTTGCCTGAAGAAACCACAGGCAACTGTTGCGAGCACTGCTTGGCAGTGATATCGACTCTCGGTCGGTACCTACTATATCACTTCACTTAACCCAACGTTCCTCCCCGACTCATTTCTAAGCAGCTCCTATACGTCCTGACTACTACCTTATCTAAAGGTACCTTCTTGCAATTCCAACTTCATTTGCCGGCATATGTACGTAAAGTAAGGCACCAACTTAGGCATGCTACATATGAAGTGAACCTTCCTCTCCCCTTCTTTGCCGGCTCGTCCACTCACTCAATTTTCAGCTCTCTCAATCAAGTCTTTGCAACCTCATATCTCGATCAGATTCCTATACTTGGACCTGACGAGTCCATTTTGCCAGAAAAATGAAGGTGTTCGAGTGACATACTCCAGATAAAGGCTTCCGACCCTATTTCGACAAACTGTCAACCGCATTCGCCCATCACTGTCCTCTTGCGAATCCCCTGGTTTCTCCTCACACTCAACGAATAGACTAAGTTGATAACAGCAAATTTTACAGCTCATAACCGCTGGATAGAGCCATTGATTCGCTTCTTCTCACTCGTTACACTCTAATCACATCAAATGCCAACGATGCCAGCTGCCATCACATACGGCAAGAAGAGAAATAGAAGTATCCTGAGGACGCTGAGAACACGTCGCCAAAGAGCCATACCAAATCCTTTACTACCTGATCGGCTGCGTATGTTATCCCACATGTCTTCCCTGTAAACTTCTAAGTGTTTCCGAAGCAGAGTTCCATATAAACAATTCCCCCAAGCAAGCATCCCGGAAGAGAGCAATGATCGATCCGCAAACTGCGGATGAAATGGCAAGCTGGTTACTAGACGATTCCACACCAGAGCGCCTCTCCAATGAAGGAGATGACTTGTCTTCAAAAAAGCGCCGGACCACTACACCGAGAAACTCGGTTTCGATTGATAGCAATCAAGCTATCTCGCCACTGGATTTCCCTTCACCTATCAAAACACCACTCAGATCTTTAGATACTCATCTTCGAGCCTCCCGCATGGGCAAGAACTCGCCATCGAAAGCCGTGGGAAAGGTTCCCAGACGAGCTGCCACGACTGGTAGACACAGGGATACATCACAAAAGCGACCAAGTACAAGCTTACCACGCCGCCATGTGCCTACGAGATCGCTGTCTTATGACCCCCTCAAGTTTCACCCTACGAAAGACTTTGCAGCGGCGACACCTGTGGCGCTCGATACCTGTGACAATAATGCGAGAAATCGTGTTGCAGAAAGATGCCAGATTCTCCACATCCAAGACCGGTGTGCCGGCGAAGAAATTACTGGAAAACTTGCCGCTATGCTGGCCGCTACCAATGCACTCAAGCCTTTGCCACAACAGGCCCCTTGCTCGACCTCAAGATTCACGCGTATGGTACCGTCGAAAGTACGTGCAAAAGTTTCGAATGCTTGGGATCGCTTCCATCCAAAAGCCGTGAATCACGAGGAAACACAGGCTCCGACCTTCTCACACTCAGGCGATGAACAAGGTGATAGGTGGATTAGGGGGAGCATTGTTCCTACTCCTCGCTCACATGCATCAACAGAGAACGCTTCTCCGATCAGCAACATTGAGCTCCGCTTGAATGAAGGGGATAACCTCAATAAAAGTAAAGTCCAGCAAATCGTTGGAGGTCGCGTTAACAGAAAACCATTAGCAGACGATGGAAAGTCCCTCAGAAATGGAAGACTTGTGGAGGATCCATTCTCTGAACGAGCTGACAAGCGAGCTCTAACGTGTTTCGAAAACCGGCTGAGTCAAGGCTCAAGCGATGGTCCAAAGACGCCTCTCCCTTCGCTGTGCAATCCATTCGAATCCGAGAAGGGATTCGACGACAACATTGAAGATAGGTTCTTGAACAGTACACCAGTTGGATCTTCAACTCCTCGGATTCTAGTCAAGCGGCCATCAACGTCGAGCAGTGGTTGCTGCTCCGCGGACAGCGATAAGCACATACCAGAGAAGCATTTTAATGAGAAACCGGGATCCCTATCAACGACTGGCCTAGGGGTAATCGGGCAATACCACTTTTCGGGCTATAAGCTTTTGGATCCTGATGACGATTTGTTGGCTAATCCGGCCACTCAAGGTCGACAAGTTTCGGAGAAAGGGAAGAGAGACTTGAATACCTCTAACAGGATGAAGAAACACCCGTCACCCAGCAAAGAAGCCCTAGAAAAATTGGAATTCCAATTCCAGCATTATACTCATGTTCGTGTCTCTGAGCCTGTCAAGCACGATATGGATGAGCTTATAATGGAATCTATGGACGCAAGCCCATCCCTAAGGGCATGTGAAAGGAGAAGATTGAGCTTAGCTCGTTTGTCGGTCACCAATATTGACGAGCTAGTTGATCCAGTGCGCGGGAAAGTTCACCACCGCCGAGGCTCCTCAACATCGATGCTTCAGTTGGTACGAAGCCCTTACGTATTACAAAATTCGGTCAAGTTGCACAAGGATATCCGGTTGGCGCCCGCTTATCGTCCAGCTGGTGTTTCCCCTTCTGATGTAGACGAGTTACATTAGCAAGTTTGGGGAATATGGCGATAGTCAGTAAACCTTTGCATTGGTCAGAAATTATCGCGGGTGGTGGAAGACGAGGAGAATACAGGCACAATTTGTGGTTAACGAAGGAGCAAAAGCAACAAAAACAACAGCAACCATTCTTAAATGGATTACAAGAAAGCCGAAAGGCTATGTGGTTAGGACGAGCTGCGAGATTGTGATAGATAAAGTCGCTGGGCAGTGGCAGTGCAGATTTATGCTTGTCTATAGCCGTGTAACAAATCATACTATTATCCTCAACTCCCAATAGAGGGTATCAACGCTGTCATAATCGTACATGTTGTGTATAAGTTCAATGTCTGTGATTCCATATTCCGTTCGGCTTGCAGGATTCCTGTATCCTCGGTCTACTTGACAACCGCTTGACATAACTAACAAGTTACTCAGGATGTTTAATAGCGGTGGTGACGCGCACCACGACCATCGGTACCGCGCATGCGTCGAGTACCAGCAGCCTTCAATGACGTTAGTATACCGTTGACCCGAGAGCAGTTAGAATGAACATACCTTGACGCCAGGTCGGCGAGTCAAACTACCCTTGAGCTTGAGGAGGGCACCGCTGACCTTGTCCTTCATGGAAGGTCGGCGCTGGTGATGATGAACAGGTGCAGTGGTCGTAGCATGAGTTCGTCGACCAGCACCACCGCCAAACATGCCGCGGCGACGGGGCTTCGTGGTTGTGGTTGTGGTGGTGGTTGTGGTGTGGCGATGAGAATGGGCTGGAGCACGGCGACGGGTGCTGAAGATGGAGCGACGGGGAGCGGTGTGACGGTGAGTTCGTGTGAGAGGCATATTGAATGGTATATTGGAAGGGAAGTCAATAGTGTGTGTTTGTGCTAATGTTTGTGCTTTTGTGGCCTGTTGTATTGATGATTCTGATTCTGATTCTGATTCTGATTCTGATTGTGATATTGATATTGATATTGAGAAATGGCTGCAACGAGATATTATATACACATTTGGATGGTTGCGCGACATAACAAACGTACTTGGCCATGCTTGGCCAAGAATTATTGCATCACATATTACGATCATTGATGAAATACGTAGGGAAACCTGGTCATCGG
The DNA here is from genome assembly GCA_013183765.1 of Fusarium xylarioides. Taxonomy (NCBI): domain Eukaryota; kingdom Fungi; phylum Ascomycota; class Sordariomycetes; order Hypocreales; family Nectriaceae; genus Fusarium; species Fusarium xylarioides. The sequence goes on from SRZU01000188.1 coordinate 87,143, forward strand.
ATCTCGTTGTCTGCAGATCCAAAGGAGTTTGATACCACTAAGGTATTGACCACCTCTAACTTAAACCATGAAAAGAGGGAAATGGCTAAAAGACCCTTGATGAGGAGCAAAACTTGGAAATACATACAGAACAGGTTGGGAACGAATCGGCTGTTGGTTGGTTCTACAAGACAGTGGCGGAATTGACGTTTTAGAGATGTACTGAAACGTCACTAGATGGGATGCAATCGAGTTTGATTGGCAGGCGGGTAGTAGACCCTTGCTCAAGATGCAGGGTCCAACGGGTCCCCAGACAGGGCCCCTAGCAGTGGAGGTGATGTCATAGGGCTGCAGATGAGTTACCTAGGGAGTCTTGAATTAGGTAGGGTGGATGAGGTACTCTACCGGGGGACAGAAGAATTGACAGGTTTCTATTAATTTCACTAAGATCTCTATTATTTTAAAAATCTATTTTATAGCTTTGACCCAGTAACGACTAATAAATGGGACCCAGGTATTCTAATAAGCTATAGAAGTATTAATAATAAAGTCTCTAGCTAGACTAAAGTCTTAATAAACTTAATTAATAAGGTTACCTTTAAGCTGTAGTATCTTAAGTAACTCTAATTATAATAAATATATTACCTAACTAGCTAAAAAGCTTTAAAAAGCCTAGTTAAGTCTATAACTTCCCTATAACTTTAATCTTTTCTAATCTATTTATTTCTTAAAAATACTTATCTTAATAATTATAGAACTGTTAAGAAACTAATTAAGCTTCTATTAAATATAAGTTCTCTACTCTAATATAAGATTAATAATACTAACCTTAATTATAGTTAAGATATTAAACTTACTTAATATATAACTAGTAAGTATTAATTAACTATACCTGCAGCCTATCCTAACTAGCTATAACTATCCCTAAAATATCTATAATAGTAATATTATTACCTTATAGATAAATATATACTAAGAGGTAAGAATTAGAGTAAAAAGGGAAGCTAGTTAATTATTAGTAATTAGCTATAATTAGTAGATAGATAACTAGTTATAAAAGCTAATTATCTTTAAATATAAGCTTCTTTACTACTTAACTAGAAGCTTCTACTATAGAAGGTAGCTTAATAGAAAGGTATAAAGGCTAAATACCCTAGATATAATAGATCTATACCTTAGTAAGCTAAAGACTAAGTATAGCTTTTAGATCTCTAGTATTATTATACTTATAGATATAGTTACTGCTAATCTATAAATAAGCTTTTATATTATAAGTAGTATTTAAAGTTTATATATAATAGAATTACCTAGAAAATTCTATAAAGTTAATTATATAAAATAAAAAAAATTCTATATATAAGAAAGAGTTTATACTTAAAAGTTAAAGAGTCTTTTAGTAGGTAAAATGAAGCTATAGTTAATTAAATAGAATTTACCTAACTAAGCATATTTGCTCTGTAAAATAATAACTAATGCTAAGGTAATAAACAGTAGTATTAACAGTAATTCAATAAAGTTAAAAATCTATAATTAAATTTATAAAATAGCTATATACTTAAAATAAGTTATTAAATAATCTTTAATACTTTTATTATTATATAATATTTTTATAATTTAATTAATATTTTTTTTAATACTTTTAAATTTAATTTATAAAACTTAAAAAATAAATAAATATTTTAAAGCTTATTTATAATTTAATTATTAAAGTAATGCGTAAGAATTACAGCTCTCCCGAATAGCAGGTTATAGTTAATCCAGTCCTTAGTGTTTATCTCACAACACTAAGGCCCACTCTTAGAATTGACCTGATATACCCTTCTAAATACCTTCATTTTACCTTATAAGCTGTAATTCAGTATTAAATGATAGCAATTACAAAAGATCTATAGTACCTAACTATCTATAATTAGCACTATAACTACTATTAAGCAACCTCTAAGCCTGCAGAAGGTTATTATCACCTTCAGCACCATTTATTAACCTCTTAATAACCTCAATTACTATTACCTATATAAGCGCTATTAAAAGCATTCTTAATAGCATAAATTACACTTAAAATTAGCAGTCATTTAATCCCTTAAGAAGCGCTAATTAAGAAGTTATTATTATATGCGCACACTATAACCCTTAATCCCTGCCCTTATATATATATTATATTACAGTAAAAAGCCAAAAAGGCAAAAATTTATACCTTATATTTAAATTTAAACCTATAACCTTTAGCTTTTCTAGCATTTACCTAAGAAAGTATACTCTACCTTACATAATTGCTAGCATATATAAGTAGAAATTATCTCTATTAATGTATTCTTTTATAAAGTTAATCTACTCTTATAATAGCCTTACTTTTTCTTAAATAATTAGCCTTTTTATGCTAATTTTTAATTTAAAAGTACTAGTATTACTAAAAAAGAGGCCCCCTAACTGCATTTACTTAGGTCTACTACTTAGTTGCAGAAATCCCTAAAGGGAACTAAGCAGGATAAATCCTTTAGCTATCTAACATTTATAGGCAAGACCCTCTAAGTAGTATACTAGGATAAAACTAAGGTTAAGAGGTATAAGATAGCTTAGTTAAGCGGTATAGTCTTCAGTGTAGGGCAGCTACCCCTTATAGTTATTAGATAGGGAAGAGCTACTATCCTATTAAATTACTATTAAGGCATATTATATCTCTGCTTACTTAAAGTAATTAGTATAACTATAGGTTATATACCTTTTAATGTAGCTACTATATACTTCTAATTAATATATTATTTAATATTACTCCTTTATACCTTGCATACTAAAGTCATTTTAAGGCTATTATAACTGCATTTTTGCTGTAATAGCATAATCTAACTATAGAGATAATATAGGTAATCTACTAAGCTGGCAACATAGCGGCCTATCTAATTCCGCGTAATGATAACAGCAAGATAAGTCTCTTAATAATTGTAATAATAGTTAGCGTTTAGTATCTCTTTAATTTCTAGGTTATTAGCGCACTATCTATCTATTAGCTCCTTAGCTGCATTATAATAATAAGTCTAGGGATAATAAATTAAATTCTTTATCTTAATAACTGCAACTATAACTACAAGCCAGTTAATGCTCTATTCTCTACAATCTAAGAGAATAAAAAGATAATATTATAGATTAAATTGTAGAGAATAAATCTATACTTATATAAGGAGTACACTTCTATTAAATAATAGAGGAATATTACCTTATTTAAGCTCTTAATGCATTTACTATTTAGGATAGTAATATAGCCTTATAGATGCAATAGATGCTAAGTTGCTAGGTCTTTAAGTCTACAATTACAGATATGCTTATTAAGTATCCTTATACTAGGCTCTTATATCTTAAGTATCTTCCCTAGTAGTAAGAGCAAGTGCAGTAGAGGTTTAATATCTATGCATTTAATTAGTAGAATTAAGTAAAATTAATTACTGCTTATTATCTATATTCTGCAAAGATCCTAGAGGTATAGCTAGGCAGACTACTAGCGCCCTAAGATAATCTATTAGAGGGATCTAATAATAATCTTGCAGTATAATAATAATATAAGACTACTATTAATACTATATAATCTATAGGCAGTAATATTAGCAAGAAGATTTAAAAGGAGATACTTAGCATCTTTAACCCTAATAATCTTAATAATAAAGATTATTAAGGTCTTATTACTACTAGTATAGGTAAGATAATCTATACTAATATATATATATTCTATAAGCATTTCTATTTATTTAAGCATTTTAGCAAGTTTAGTCTTATAAAATACTATATTAAAATGCTTACTAGGAAAGCTAATACTTAGCTAATATCTAAGTTAAATAGAGCTAGTTATAATTAATTTCTTAATCTTCCTATTAATAAATTTAATTAAAAGCTTACTAAACAGTTTAAGTATCTTAATATAGAGATCCTAAAGGATCTTTATTAAACTTAATTTACTCCTAAGCTTATTCTTTATAGTATTATACTTGCCTAATAGGCTTAGTAAAAAGCCAGTCTAGCTAAGCAAGTTAAATACAATAAAGATTATACTATTATCTCTATACTATTTAATTAGATAGATATTAAGATCTTATATTTCCTTAAATATCCTAAGGAAACTATATTATTAATAGCATTTATTAAGTAATACAAGTAACATTAAACTACAATTAAATACTTCTATTATTACTAAGATTAAGGCAATAGAGGTAAGTACTAATATAAGTCTAATTACTACTTAGGCAGAAATAAGGGTAATTAATTTAATTAATGCCCTTATAATAAATGCTCTAGCTTTAAGTAATAAGATAAATATAACTAATTAAGGCAAGATAACTAATACTATAGCAATTAACTATTACAGTTATATATAAAGGATAGGAAGAATAATAATAAACTAGGCAATTATTATTATAGTAATAACTGAGATTGCTACTCTTGCTTATATAATAATAACTATATTCATTATAATATTAAGGAAGAGAAGAAAGTTCATTTTAAATAGAAATATCCTACCTTAAAAGATAAGGGGAATAAATTTAGGTCAGATAGAGCTAATACTAATAGCAATAGTAAGAGTATTTACTCCTCTTAATTAATATCTTCTTAATAAGCATACTTTAACTATATAACAGGTAGCATAGTACTAGCAGATATTATATAAGAGTTTCCCTGCAGCATCTGCTATTAAGTCTTTCCTAGCTAGGCTATACTATAGGAACACAGGGCTATAAGATCTTATATTAGCTCTATGCAGTTAATAAGCAAGCAGGTACCTGCTAAGTCTAAACATTATATCTATTATTATAGAGATTTTCTATCTTATAATAAGCTTTATAAATACCTAAAGTCTAGATATTCTAAGAAGTTAGCTATATAAGAAGTTGCTCTTTAGGTTAATAATACAATTGTACCTATAGAATATATTCCTATATATATTTACTATTAACTGCAGGTTTATAAGGTTAATAGCAACTATATATACCTTAAATTTAATGCTATAAGCTCTCTAGGAGAAGAGATAGCTTCTATCTATGCTAATACTAGGTGCAAAAAACTAATTATCTCTAGAAAATAGTTATAAACACTTTAGTATACTATTAAGGAAAAAACACCTATCTTTATTTAAGGAGTTAATAATAAGGTAGGAAAGCTATATAGTAAGTAAGTAACATTTACATTTTACATTAATAGCATCTATTATAATAGATTAAATGCTAGCTATATAGAGTTTACTTATAAAGCCTAGATTTAGGATAGAATGCTATCTTTATCTCCTAAGGCTTTACTTAAGAATAGATAAATAGCATTATATAGCATTAATATTATAATAACTAATAAATATCTACATTATACTAGTCTAAAGGAGTTCTTTATTCCTTTTACTATCTTTTAGCTCTCTTAGAAGGTTAATTAATAAGTAATAGTAGCTTAGCTAATAATAGTTCCTGCTAGATAGATACATCTTATGCTAGTAACCTAGAAAGAAGTCCCTAAAGGAAGAACATTTATATTTAATAGCTATATTAATAAAGCCTTTAATGCCTTTATAAACTTAAGTACTGCTCTAAGAGTTATAATTATTAATAATACTAATAAAGATATTACTTATTAAAGAAAGCAGAAGCTAGGGAATATTAAAGAATGTAAAGAAGAATAGATATACTTCTCTAGCTTATAGAAAGCTGCTAGTCTAGCCTTAATAGTAATAGCTAGACTAATAGCCTCTAGCGCATTAGATAGAACTACTAGAGGCATAGAATAAGTTACAATCTCATTTAACATTAATCTTACTCCTAAAATCAGCACTATTGCTGCCAGAGAACTTATTCCTTAAGCTATAAATAGCCCCTTAACATCTATCTTAGAGGTAACCCTTATAGGTACTGCTATAAACCTAATATAAGATGTAAGAAGTGCAATTCTAGAAGATATTAAAGACTTTAAGCTACTATATAAACAGCAGAAAAGGAATAAAAAGAAGTAGCCCCTTTTAATAGTTAAGGAGCTTCTAAAGTCAGAATTATTAGTCCTAGATAAGCTAGCCCTTACCTCCTCTATTAATAGAGAACCTAAGATAGTTATCTATAAGTTAATTCTAGAATTGCCTTAAGTGCTATATTAAGTATATATTTAAAAATAACTAAATCTCCCTAAGATTAAGACTTAGAAGGGAATTTATATCTATAATAATAGCTCTAGATTTACAAAGCAGGCTTAAGATCTATATACTAAGTATACTACTCTATAGATAGACTTAAGTCTTATTTACATTCTAGAAAGTAAATTAATAATTATACTTCTAATTAATAATTAGTATAAGCAGAAAGTTACTTAGTAACTGTATGCTTATAAGCTAAAAGATTAAAACCTTATTAATTAGATCTTTAATAAGCTATATAATTAGAAATAAATAGAGTAGGTAACTAAGCTAATGCTATTTATAGCTCTAGTCTTTATTATCTAAAGAATAGTTAATAGAAAACCTAAGGGTTAAGCTATAATTAATCTAAAAGCCTTAAATAAAGTTATAATTCCTAATAGCTATCTATTACCTAGATAGGAGGATATTATTATAGCCTTACAAGGCATAACTTATATCTTAGCAATTAATGCATCTTCCTTCTTCTTCTAATTTAGAGTTATGCTAAAACATTAAGATAGGTTTACAATTATAAGTTATAGAGGACTAAAGAGATCTACAGTTACTCTTATAGGCTTTTATAACTCTTTTATATATGCTTAATAGTATATAGATAGACTTTTACATTTATACTATAGCTTTTATTATGCCTTTATTAATAACATTATAATCTTCTTTAAGTCTGCTAAGAAGTATACTTAGTATATAGATATGCTCTTTAGACTCTTTATCTCTAAGAACTTATCTATCTCTCTAATAAAGAGCTAGATAGGCTATCTAAGTGCCTAAATATTAGGATTTTACATTAATACTCTTAGATTATTAATAATAGTAGAGAGAGTTACTGCCTTTATTAAGCTAGAGTTTCTATAATAGCTTATAGCTTTTAAATAATATATTAGAGTAATTAAATACATTTAATATCTTATTTTATACTATACTAAGATTATAAAGCTATTATAGAAGTGTAAAGTTACCCTCTTAGCTAAGAAAAGAAAGAATAATAAGATTATTAATAGCAATAAAGGAAAGAGAAAGTTATATATAAAGATAATATACTATAATCCTATACTAGCAGAGAAGATTACCTTTTAGATTATATAAGAGCAAATCGCCTCTAGAAAGGGTTTAGTTTACCTTAATCTAAAGAAGCATCTCTTTCTTTAACTTAATGCTAGCATTTAGTAAGGCTTTAAAGCAGTTCTATATTATATAAAGGATAGATATATCTAGAAGGAGGGTACTTATATTCCCTTTAATATTATTATGTCTATCTATTTTATTAGCAAGATATTAATAGCAGCAGAGATAAGATATAGACTAATAGAGCTAGAGATAGCAGTACTAGTCTAGGCAATAAAGAGACTAAAAGCATACATTAAATCCTCTAAAGGATCTCTTACTATATTTATAGATTACTTAGCAATAAAATAAATTATTAAGAAAATAACTTTAAATATAATAAGTACTAATTATACTAATAGAAGACTTATTAATGCCTTAATCTATCTTTTAGAGTATAAGCTATATATTTTTTATATTCCTAGAAAGAAGAACTTTATTCTTAATACTTTTAGTTACTTAAAGGCTCTAGAGACTAATAGTAATGCTTATAGACTTTACCCTAATTACATTGCACTTAATAATATATATATAGGCATAAAGTTACTTATATCTAAAGAGATAAAAGATAAGTTTATCTAGAAGTATCTTAATAATATAAAGTATCTACTTATTCTTAAGATAATTCTTAAATCTAAGGGTAAAGCAGTTAATACTAATTAATTAAATAGCAAAGATGCAGTATCTGCTTTAAAGCATAGTATGCCTTTTACTCTAAAGGATAGACTTCTATATTATAAATAAACTAATAGATATCTTTACTTATATATTTTATACTCTATAATTAATAAAATCCTAAAGATAGTATATAAGGACTAGAATTATCTTAGGACTAAAAGGATAATAAGGGAATTATTAAAACTCTTAATATATAATCTTACTGCAAGAATCTAAAAATACATTTACAGTTGTAAGATATATTATCTAGAATAGATAGACTAATAATAAAGAATTAGCAACTATATGCTAATATATCCCCCTATTACTTCTATGCATACTATTATAATTAACTTTATTACTAATCTTCCCCCTATCTTATCAGTTAGAAGCCTATAGGCAATTAAAGGATTTAATCTCTTTAATTAGCTTATAATAGTAACTTATACAGTAAGTAAGCATTATCTTCTAATCCCTAGATACTTAACATATAGCGCTAAAGACTAGGCTATTGCCTTAGCATAGATGCTATTAATAGCAGATTAGGGAATTCCTAAGGTTATTATCTTAGATTATAACAGAAAGTTTACTTTACTATTCTAGTAAAAGCTATAAAGCAAATTTAAGTATAGACTTATTATAACTATAGCATATTATCTAGAAGCTAATAGTCTATCTAAAAGAAGAAACTAGACTATTAAGATTACTTTATGCTTTTACTATATTAAGAATCCTTTAGCAGATTAGTTTTATATTCTTCTAATACTTTAATAGAATCTAAATAGAACATATAATGCTAGAACTAAGATAAGTATATATAAATTCCTTTATAGGTTTAAGCTAATAAGCGCTCTTAATCTTATTACCTCTATAGAGGATATTGCAAATCTTTCCTATTTCTAAGAAGTTATTTGCAAGGAAGCTTAACTAGCTATAGATTTTACTGCAATAAAAGGAAAACATTAATATAATAATAAGCATTATCTTATTACATTAAAAGAAGGCAATTGCATCTATCTGTAACTTTATAAAGGCTATAATCTCCTAGGAAAGCTATTAAAGAAATAATTATAACAGTAAACTAGTCCCTTTTGCATTAAATAAGTTATTAATAATCTAGCCTATAAATTAGAGCTTCTAGATTAGTAAAAGATCTATCTAGTTATCTTAGTAAAGTATCTTCTTCTAGTATATACTAATAACCTTATTAATAAATAGCCTAGGCCTATAAAGGGAGAACCTATTAATAAGAATTGCTATAAAGTTAACTTTATTATTAAGAGATAGGTATAATATCTTAGAAGGAATGCTATTCCTTTTAAAGGATTTCTTATTTAATAGAAAGGATAGAGTCTTAAATACAATTAGTAGGTAAAGACTGCAGATATATTAGAAGAGCTTATAGAGTCCTTCTACAAGAAGCATCTTAAGCAATTTGCTAATAAAGGACTGTAAAGAAGCGGTTAGATAAAGAAGATCCTAAAGAAGATTAATTAGGGGAATTAATTAATATAGAATATGTATATATTAGATAATGATAGAATAGTTAAGGATAACTAGAAGGTTTCTTTAGAGGCCAGCTATATGATGCGTAAGAATTATAGCTCTCCCGAATAGCAGGTTATAGTTAATCCAGTCCTTGGTGTTTATCTTACAATACCAAGGCCCACTCTCAGAATTGACCCGATATACCCTTCTGAATACCTTCATTTTGCCTTACGAGCTGTGATTCGGTATTAAATAGTAGCAATTATAAAAGATCT
>SRZU01000189.1:0-96584 GCA_013183765.1 Fusarium xylarioides
CCTACCTTATGCCTATCTACAACACAGTTACAACCTTTTTCCCTCCGACTTCTACAGCCTCTTCTGTACCTATTACAGTCATCTATCCTTCGACCTATATCGAATTCATAGGCTATTTTATTCAAGCCTTAACACTTCTTAAGATAACCTAAGTAATATGCATTTTAGTATAAATCTTACACTTAATCCTTAGGATTCTTTTAATCTTAATATTCTATATATATAATATAGCCTTTTTAAGTATATCCTTTAATAAATATCTAAGTCTTAGATACTATATTATTGCTATATCTTCTTTTAAATTAGATTAATCTTATAAAGATCTCTAAAGAAGCATTCTTCTCTTACTAGAAATGCTTATTATAATCTCTACTTAACTTATTAGTATTATATTATATAATAATATTAATAGAGCTTTAAGATAGATATTAAGTTACTTATATTTAAGGAAAATAAGGTTATTAATAAGCTAAAGCTTATAAATAATAATATTTTTATTTACTAATTTATAGTATATAGTATAGTCTTCTTTATATATTTAAAGTCTTAAATTATATATATAGGTAAAAGAGATAATATTAATATAAAATCCTTTAACTATATAGATATTACTAATTATTAGATCTTTTCTATTAAGTATTCTCTTAAAAGTGCACTTTCCTTTACTAATAATCCTATTAGAAGTTATACTTAATTCTATAATCTAATTTATAGCTTTAAAAGTTCCTAGGTTAAGGTAAGCTTTATTATTAACTAAATATATAGATACTCCTAAATCCTAGATTATACTTTCTAAGAGTAAGTAAGTAAAGGCCTTAAAGGCTAAGAAGATATATAGTAGTTCTTCCTTATACTATATATTTAAGTTAAGGAAAGCATTAATATAGAAGTTATTAGGAACTTTAAGCATTATATTAGCTTAAAAACTGCTTAGAATATTACTATTATTATCTCTAGTGCTTTAATTATTACTATTAAGCTTAATACCTTTCTTTACTAGTTACTCTTTAAGTTCTTTCTACTTTAGCTTTATAACCTCTTTATAGATAATTATATAGTGCTCTTTATCTAGATAGCGCTTCTACTTTAGGTATCTTTTGCTAGAAAGTATATATATAACTATTCTATACTCTATAGGCTTTTACCTATACTTTAGGAAATTATTTTAAGTTTAATATAGGCAGTTATAGCCTTTACTTATATTAGTAGATTATATATTTTAGGCAGTAAATATAATGCTTTTCTTCTTAAATAGGTTATTTCTTATAATTGCTTAGAACTTATCTACTACTTTAAGGAGCTCTACTTAGGTTGCCTTCTTATTGCGTTCTAGCTATTAGGAGACCTTACTTGCTTTAATATTAGGGTTTTGCCTTTTAATCTCTATAATAAGCTTAAATTAGGTTAAAAGCCCCTTAAATATATTAATTATATGCTTATTAAGCTTATTTTAAGCCTATAATAGTTTAAAATAGTCTTTAACTGCTTAAAGGAAATCTATTATAGCTATATTTCCTTTAATCTTATTTAGATTGTAAGTAATAGCCTATTTATAGAAGCTATTCTAGCGCTTATACTATACTATAGGCTTTATGCTTATATATTTTACTTATCTAAGTACTAGGTAGTACTCTTTTTAGAGTATACTAAGGACTTATATGTTGCTTAAAGTATATTACTTCTTAATACCTTAAATAAGCTTTCTTAAAGGTATATATTTATTTTTATATTTTAAGTTAACTTCTTGCTAGATGCAATTAAAGGTAAGACCCTTTACTATCTTACTAATCTACTCCCTTAAAGGAGGTATTTGCAATGTTATAGAACTGCAATTGCATTAATATTAACTCTTAACTAAGTACTAGGTTATTATTAATATGCTTAGTCTTGTATTCTTCCTAGGTGCATTTAACTAGGTAAATAAGATAATTATTATTGCTTTTTGCAATACTTAGGTTAATGTATTTCTAGATCTTAAGCAATATAGCATATACTTAAAGCTCTACTAGCTATTTAACCTAGTTTTTAGTACTTTATAGGTATATAATATATATATTAAGCTTTCTAATAGCATTAAGTTTAGTTACTTATAATATTATAGCATTTAGTTTTATATATAAATATTAGTAATATATTAGATCTTAGTATAGTATACTTATTTAAAGGGTTAAGAGATTTTTATATAGTAAAGTTATATATAAGGATTTAGAATTTACATTTTAAAGATTTAAAGAATTAAAATTTAAAAAGAATTAAGAAATTGCTAAAATGCTATTAGTTATATAATAGAAGTTACTAGGAATTGCTTTCTATCTAGGCTTATAACTATTATATAAAGTGTAGATTAGTTATAATAAGCATTCTAGCATTAATTAAAAGAGCCTTATTTTCTTCAATTGAAGGTAGCAGTCGGTTTAACCTTATCAAGCTACGGAAATCGCGCAGTAGGTTCAATCTGACCAATTAGAGAGCGTTTTGCTGTTTACAGCTTAACAATTAGCTATACTAAATTAAGATTTAAAAGAACTAGAAGTTGCTAGAATAGCTAAATAATCTTTAAAAATTAAATATAAAATATAAAATTTATTTTTATTAGCTTTATAATAATTTATTATAAGTATATTATATAGAATTTTTTCTTTCTATAAATAGATATTAATTTTATTTATATTATTATTTATATTATTATTATTATTATTGTTAAGGCTTGAATAAAATAGCCTATGAATTCGATATAGGTCGAAGGATAGATAACTGTAATAGGTGTAGAAGAGGCTGTAGAAATAGGAGGGAAAAAGGTTGTAACTGTATTGTAGATAGGCATAAGGTAGGATGTATAAGGTAAAAGTAAATTCGTTAAAAAGAGCGATTTTTTCTAAATTTAATGATATATATTATGTAATAGAAAAGTTATTAAGTATCTAAGGAAAAAGGAGTTCCCTGAGTGGGAAAACCTGGGTCTTATATAGACCTCTAAAAGAGCGGGCATTGTGATTCCCAGAGCGGGGTAGCCTCAATGATGATGAAAAGACTATCACAAAAACCGCCAAAATTCGGAGAAAAATAAGATATACTTTTTACCCAATTTGGAAGGCGCTAGGCTTTAGTATGCTTATAAAGCTTAAATAGGAAAACAGGGTTTTTCATGGTGTGTTATGAATCATCCAACTGAGGGGTAAAATCTCGTATACGTAATCCTCATTATATAATTATCACGTGACCCCGGTCACGTGACTTTCCCACTGATATTTCCTTAGTAAGAAATATTTAAAGTTTATAGAAAAACTTTAATATGTGGAGTTTGCTCAATTCTCTACATATTGCTTAGGTAAGCACACTAATTAAAAGCCCTAAATTTTCTCATTATTTTGGTATATATTTTGCCCTGATTAGTTATCTAGAACATAATATATTCCTTAGTTATATAATAAGACCTTTATATAATATCAGGTCTTAATACTTTCCCTCTTACTTCCCTTCCTTTATGCTATAATAGCCTTTAATTCTTATAATATAATATTTATACTATTAATTTAACTAATATAACTGTATATTTTAACTCTATAAACTACTCCCAGTATAGGCTATTGCTGCTACTTAATGCAATTCTAGTAATAAAGGCCTATTACTCTGTTAATAGATCCTGATCCTGCTCTAGGCAATTAGCTAGGTCTTTTAAGGCCCTCATTTAGCTTATAATATATATAATAATAGATATATTTAGGGGTATATTATAGAGCCTTACTTTATAATTAAAGATTATAAGATTAACTTACTGTATTAGCAGTAATTTATTAATATATAGTAAGTCTTTACTTATAATATTTTAATATTAAAGAAAAGTATATAAATTAAAGATATTATTAATATTAAGATTATTAATATTAGTTAGAGAACTAGTTATATAGCTATTAGCTACTATATCTAGTTAGTTATAGCTAGGTTAGCTGTTATTAATGTTAATTATATAGTAGTATATCTTATAATAGATTTTAGGGTTCTTAGCCTATTTTAAGATAGTCTATTTAAGTTAAAGCCTTAGTAATAATTACTTTAACTAGGTAATAATAGAGAAGGCATTTAGCCTTAGTAGGCTAGAAGGAATATCTTTTTTATGCTTATAGATTAAGGCTACTTATTTAGTTAAATTATAAGGTTAAAGGTAGTAGTGCTATATAACCTTAAGACTTAATTTTAAGGTTATTATGTTTTTTAGTATAGTATATAATGCCTTATATTATAATATGCTAAAAATAAGCATTATATTATATTATCTTATTGTATAAGACCTTATTAGCTATACCTTGCGTATTGCTATAGAGACATTTTGACTTTTTAATAAAGATTATAGTAAGTAAAAAAAAAACTTTTTTATTCTATAAAAATACTAATTATATTATAGACTTACTAGATAATTTTATTATTAAAAGAATTACTAATAAGGCTATAATTAAGCATATTAAAGAGGAATATTTAAGAGATTCTAGGATTTCTACTGCAAGGTTGATTTTAAATAATTTTCAATTTATAAGAGCTATTAATAAATATAATACTAGCTATACAGAGGAGAAAAAAGCTATTACTTTAGAGGATTTTAATTTTTATTAATAGGATTTCTTAATAAATTTTTATTTAATTTTTTATATATTTTTTTAACTATTTTATTTAATTATATAATTTATTAAATCTTTAAGTATATAATTTACTAAGTTACTGTTAATACTACTATTTATTACCTTAATATTAATTATTATTTTATAAAGTAAATATACTTAATTAGGTAAATTCTATTTAATTAATTATAGCTTATTTTACCTATTAAAGAACTCTTTTAACTTTTAATTATAAACTCTTTCTTATATATAGAATTTTTTTTATCTTATAATAGTAATTAACTTTATAGAATTTTCTAAGTAATTCTATTATATATAAACTCTAAATACTACTTATAATAGTCTTTTACTTATAAGTTAATAAAAAGATATTATATAAGTATAATAATACTTATAATCTAATAGTAAAATTAATTAATTTTTAATTAATAAAAGTACTATTTTATTTTACTTAGAAAGTAAGTATTTCTTAAATGCTATATCTCTCTTTTAAGCTACTTACTATAATTAAAGTTTTTAAGTAAGTAATAGAGAATATTATACTTAAAGATAATTAAGCTAAGTAGCTAATTATCTATTTAATAACTATAACTAATTACTAATATCTACCTAGCTTCCTCTTATAGCTCTTTTTTAGCTATATTAGCTATTTACTAAAAAAAAATAATATCTTTATTATAGATTATTTAATAGTTATTATAGCTAGTTAAAGGAGGTTATATATACTATTAGTAAATAGTTTCTAGTTAAAAGTTATTTAAGTTTAATATCTTAATTATAATTAAGATTAATATTATTAATTAAATAAAGTAATTAAAATAAAGAACTTATAAATAATTTAAGTTTAATTAATTCTTAATAATTTTATAATTATTAAGATAACTTTAAGAGATAGATAGATTAGAAAAGGTTAAAGTTATAGAGGAGTTATAGACTTAATTAAGCTTTTTAAAGCTTTTTAGCTAATTAGATAATATATTTATTATAATTAGAGTTACTTAAGATACTATAGCCTAAAGGTAACCTTATTAATTAAGTTTATTAAGACTTTAATCTAGCTAGAGACTTTATTATTAATACTTCTATAGCTTATTAAAATACCTAGGTCCTATTTATTAGTTATTACTAGGTTAAAGCTATAAAATAATTTACTAAGTCTTTAATTATATAATTTATTAAATATTTAATTATATAATTTATTAAGTTTTTAATATAAGTTATTAAGTATTTAATTATATAATTTATTAAATATTTAATTATATAATTTATTAAGTATTTAACTATATAATTTATTAAGTCTTTAATTATATAATTTATTAAATATTTAACTATATAATTTACCAAGTCTTTAATTATATAATTTATTAAATATTTAATTATATAATTTATTAAGTATTTATTATATAGATTTTATATAGCTTATTAATAAAAAAATATTATTTATATTTTTAAATTAGTTTTTAAGTATTTTTAAAAATTAGTAATAAATCTATTTTTCTATTACTAATTACTAATACTAACTAATACTAAAAATATAATTAGTAATTAGTATTAGTAATTAGTAATTAAAAAAAAAAGTAGTTAGTAAATTAATAATTAGTAATTAGTAAGTATTAGTAAGAAAAAATAGTAATTAGTATTACTAATTACTAAAAAATTTGCAACCCTGTGCTCAGGCCGTTACACGAGTTTGTTCCAATACGACGTACGCAGGGCGTTGCTTCATTGGCTAAAATATGTGTTCCTGTCAGACTATGAAGCCGGCAATCTAACAAGCGTCGGCAGCTGAAAACAGTGATAAGCAGCGACGCCATGTAATATAAAAAAGGTGTTTGAGGCTTGCTCTCAATCTAGTTTGATAATGATATTCTCCCAGGGCTGATAACGATGAACGGGCTGACGCAATTCCATACGTAGGTACTTTTCGATTTCCCACGTGAAGATAATCATAGCTCGTATAGCGCATAGCATTGAGGCCCGCTGTTCTCTCATCCCAATGACGATCAAACAATGCAAAGGATACTGACTGAATGCCGAAGGCCTCATTACAAAGCATCTATAAGCAGAGCTAAAGACTTTATACAGAAGATTCTGTTTATACACATGAAATGGAAATAAGCACCGTTTGATAATGGGAGACCCTTGAAGTTGGTTAGTGTCGTGAGTGGGAGTGGAGGCTCCATTAATAGATATCGATATCGCTTCCGGATCCGAGACGGGGGCGGCATCGGCTCTTCCAACGGCCAAGACTCGCTCCGTGTTCCCCTCATTATCGACACGTTTTTTGTGGAGGTTGTACCCCGTTCTACGCCCTATAACGACTTGACTCTATTGTTCCGTTCTGCGGAGATTGAGAGGCTCTTGAGTCTAATTCGCTCTTCTATCATGATGAGTCGTTCTTCTCGACTTATCGTGTCCTCGGCAGTTCGCAACTTGTCAAAATATCCTCTACGGCCTCTATCGATATCTTTAACAATACGCCCAATTGTTTCTTCACAGCGGACTTTTACCTCTTCGTCTGTCAAAATGGGAGACGCTATCTCTGAGAAGCCTCATAATGCCTGGCTCGGTGCCAAAGGGCCTGCAGCTCTTGACCTCCGCAGTATGTAACTCACACACAAGTTGACATGCCAAATTCTAACATTGGTTGGTATAGGCGATGTGGTGACAACACCAACGCCAGCTATGTTGGAAGCTGTCAAATCATGCTCCCTACTTGATGATGTGTTCCAGGAGGACCCTGCTACAAACGACCTTGAAGCCTATGTTGCGGAACGCACCGGCAAGGAAGCCGGTCTTTTCGTCCTCTCAGGAACAATGGGAAACCAGCTCGCTCTTCGATCTCTTCTCACACAGCCTCCTTACTCAGTGCTGTGCGATTACCGAGCTCACATCTTCACCGCTGAAGCAGGCGGGTAAGTACTGACAAGTTAGTCCTAAGTTTAGTGGGTTGACAAATTTGTAGCACTTCAAACCTCACAGGGGCTCAGATTCAGACTGTCATTCCTAAAAATGGCAGATACATGACACTTGAAGAGATTCAGGAGAATGTGACCCTGGATGACGATGTTCACGGTTGCCCTACCCGTGTCATCAGTTTGGAAAACACTCTTCACGGCATGGTCATGCCTCTTAGTGAAGTCAAGCGAATTTCTGAGTTCGCTAGAGAGCACGGCATTAAGTTACACTTGGACGGCGCACGACTATGGGAGGCAGTCGTCTCTGGAGCAGGTTCTCTGACCGACTACTGCTCCTACTTTGACACCATCAGCCTATGCCTGTCCAAGGGTCTTGGTGCCCCAGCAGGAAGTGTCATTGTTGGGCCCAAAGCCACACTGAAGCACGCCCGTTGGGTCCGCAAGTCCATTGGCGGCGGTCTACGACAATCCGGCGTTCTCACATCTGCAGGACGCATCGCTATCGAGCAGACTTTTGGAACATCGCCCAATGGCCAAGATGGGCCTCTCAAGGCGTCTCACGAGATGGCACGCAAAGTCGACGACCTCTGGACGAGCATGGGTGGCACGATTGATGAACCAACGGAGACCAACATGGTGTGGTTGAACCTCAAGGCGACAGGATGCAGTGAGAAGCGGTTCATTGAGATTGGCGCAGAAGCTGGGCTCAAGTTCATGTGTAACCGGTTGGTGACGCACTACCAGGTCGCGCAGAATGAGGAAGAGGTTCTCAGACGGTTGAAGATTGTGTTTGAAAAGGTTCTAGGTGAGGGAGGAGATTCCGGTGCCCAGCAAAAGATTGGAAAGGGCAGTGTATATGTGCCCCAATAGATGAAAGGATAGACTGGGTATTCGATCTAGAGCTTACTCTTTCGGTCCTACTCCTTACACATGTTAGTGAACTACTCTGAGACGTTTCAGCCATCGAAAGATTTTTATAGTAGACTTATCCATATAAGGCTGCTCTTTAGAGATATCTTCACAATTAAGGTTAGATATTGACCGGCAGTTCTTGGTGTTGGTCACTAACGGTACTGTCTCGGTCAATTTCTTATGATCAGAGCCAGGACCAGGATTATGATCGACGACCTTGCGCAAAGTATATTGACATCTCAGAACTATTCAGGCAGGTGTCAAGATATTTGACGGAATTGCCGAGACTGAAGCTGACGATTCACTCCATAACCAGCCTCAACAAGCATGGGGGCATTAGTCATGAAAATGAGCATCTGTCGGTCCTATTACACCGAGAATCAGTACTCGAGGTTACCGTTTGCTGGATCTTCTTCTCAACGGGTGAGCCAAGAACGCCGCTGACACTTCTCTTAGGCCATGCACTTGGTCGAATTGGTTTAATTCCGCGCCCTGCGGGAACGTTTATTCCCAACGCTTGAGACTTGGAGACTTGGGACATGGGATTTCTTGACGTCACTGGCCAATCGGTCAAATAAAGCTGCAAGCAGCGTGTAAATGATGCCGAAGCTAAGAGGGGAGAGTGCGGGGAATAAGAGCAGAAACAAGGATTAGATGCAGACGTTTCTCCACGTTTGGTTTGTTTATTTTCTGTGGCGTCTGGGGGTGTAAAAGATATCACGTCACGGAGAAATATGACTGATTTTGTGTTCAATTACTGTGAACTCATAGTAGAAGCAATGATTGATTAGATGAAAGTTCAATTGAACAGAAAGTCAATGAGTACCAATGCCATGAACCTTGAACTGCACAAGCTCGCAGTGGAGGGTGTCAAGTAAAAGGAAAATTGTGGAAAATTGGATAATGATCGTCAAGCTGGACTCTTTCTTTGCTTTAGCAACCCCCGGCTTCCATCTTCCATTCCATTCTTGGCTGACAGCCTAAATGAAAATGTTAGCAACTAAACAAACCCATGACAGGTTCAAATCCTGTTCATATTCACTAATATCATGTCATGGTTCTTCTTGGCTTTGCCGAGTCACAAGCTTTGTGACTTAATGCAACTTTAACTGTATATATAAATATACTCTCTCTCATCCCCTCTCCTCTTTTTGAATACCACCCTGCTTCTTTACTACTCAATTGGCACTTCTCAGTAGCTTTCTTACTCTTGGAGGAAGTAATACGTGATGCCGTCTCCACGACATATCGCTGCGGCTTTGGCTGCGTCAGCGACAACCGTATCTGCTCTATACGTGAACGGCACAGTCGTTGCGCCTTGCGACTCACCAATTTACTGCCATGGAGACATTCTCGAGCAGGTTGAGCTTGCCCAACCCTTCAGTGACTCCAAGACCTTTGTTGATATGTAAGTAATCACCCAATTATCACCATTAGAGTCATGACGGATACTAACTCATCTCAAGGCCAGCTATTCGTCCTCTGAGCGAGATCCAGGATGCTTTCGACAAGCTAGATAAGCCGCTACGTAACAATTCGGCTCTCTCGGAGTTTCTCAGTGACTACTTCGACGATGCTGGTGGTGAGCTAGAGGAAGTCCCAGAAGATGAACTTGAAACAGATCCCAAGTTCCTCGACAAGATCAACAACACTGCCATCAAGGAATTCACACAAAAGGTCATCGATATTTGGCCTGATTTGACTCGTCGCTACGACCAAGACTCCAAGAACTGCAGCGATTGCCCCAACAGTTTCATCCCTGTCAACCGATCCTTCGTCGTTGCTGGTGGCCGTTTCCGTGAGCCTTATTACTGGGATTCGTACTGGATCATCGAGGGTCTTCTCCGAACTGGTGGCTCTTTCATCAACATTGCAAAGAACACCATCGAGAACTTCCTTGATTTTATTGAGGAGTACGGCTTCGTCCCCAATGGCGCTCGTATCTACTACCTCAACCGATCTCAGCCTCCTCTGCTGTCTCAGATGATCAAGGCTTATATCGAGCACACCAACGATACTGATATTCTTGAACGTGCTCTGCCTTTGCTCGTGCAGGAGCATGAGTTCTTCATGACCAATCGCTCGGTTCCGGTCTACATTAACAATGAGACTTACTACCTCAACACGTATGACTATCGATCCCAGTGCATTCATTGGTTGCCACTAACATGCTCTGCAGATATAACGTTTCCAACACTCGGCCTCGACCCGAGTCCTACCGCGAAGACTATGTTACTGCAAACAACGAGTCTTACTACTCACCATCTGGTGAGGTTTACAGCGGTGGTGAAGAACTCAACTTCAAGACAAAGGAGACTTTGTACGGAAATCTCGCCAGTGGTGCAGAGAGTGGTCTCGACTATTCAGGTACGTTCACAAGCTACATTCAAAATCGAATCTTATGTCTAACAATCGCACAGTTAAGTGGGTGGCCAGACCCGATGATGCTATTCGCGATAACTACTTCCCTCTTCGATACCTCAACACCAGGAACATCATCCCCGTTGACCTCAACTCCATCTTGTACGGAAACGAGATCGCCATTGCTGAGTTCTACGAGCAGACAGGCAACAGCAGTGCCAGCCGCCAATGGCGCGAAGTCGCTGCCAACCGTAGCTTTGCCATGCACGCCTTCATGTGGAACGAGACCCATTGGAGCTACTTCGACTACAACTTGACTTCCAAGGCACAGTCGATCTTTTATCCAACCGACAACAACACTGCTGAGATTGACAAGGAGAATGCTCCCAAGGGCAAGCAGGTCTTCTTCAGCCCTACCCAGTTCTACCCCTTCTGGCTGGGTGCTGCCCCCGGCTATCTCAAGAACAACCCATATGCTGTCCTCAATGCTTACAAGCGTGTCTCGTACTACTTGGATACCCGCCAGGGTGGTATTCCTGCCAGTAATGTCGAGTCGGGACAGCAGTGGGATCAGCCTAATGTCTGGCCTCCACTGATGCACATCCTCATGTCCGGACTTGAAAAGGTCCCTGCGACATTTGGCATCATGGATCCTTCTTTCATCGAGGTCCGTAGACTGGCTCTTCGTCTCGCACAGCGTTATCTGGACTCAACGTTCTGCACTTGGCGCGCAACTGGAGGAACAACTTCAGATCTGCCCCGAATCCAGTCAGCGGCCGAGGGAGCTGACGGCATCATGTTTGAGAAGTACGCCGACAACGCTACCAACGTTGCAGGAGGCGGTGGTGAGTACGAAGTCGTTGAGGGCTTCGGCTGGACCAACGGTGTTCTCATCTGGGCTGTTGATGAGTTTGGCAACAGACTGAAGCAGCCTCAGTGTAACTTCACTGGGGATTCCTCTAATGAGCGTCGTGATACCAGCAGTGCTGTCATGTTGCATGCCCGCGATGCTGCTCGTGTTAAGAAGTTTGGCAACAGAAAGAGGGCCGCTGAGAAGGCTGCCCATAAGAGGTCGAGCCGTCTGTTTCACTTCTAAGATTTGATGGTCATTAATGATTGTATGAATGAGTAGTACATATTATGTTAGTGTTATTATACTTGATAGCGTCTATAATTGTATAGCATATCCAGAAGTTGGTGTATTTGACATCGGCCTGCCCCGAAGTCACGGCCCTGCTCCCAGACCGGACATACCGCCATCGCATTGACCGTATTGAACTCAATATGACATTATCAAGACATAATCATAATATGACCGAAAAAGCAAGTATGAAAGCCTTATGAGGCAGGACATCATCACGTGTCCATAAGCTGAACAGCACAGCCACCAAGCGTGGGTTGAACGAGGCGATGAGGTCCACCACTAACAACTCGATGTAAGCTGTAGGGCCAGCGAATGAGATACTGAGAACTACAGCTCAAGCCATGGGCGGGACAGATACGTGGGGTGATTGGCGGTTCGATCGGCATCACCACATCGGTTGGGTGTTATTTTGGCTTTCAGCCTTGGATATGGAATTGGGGATTGTGGTGTTTCTGGGACTATAAAGATGGACCTGGTTCCTTGATTATGGGTAAAGGATTACATGACCCCAGACAGAATCCTATCCTATCCTCAATAGCTTGTCTACTGAACTGCACCTTTCGAAACATTACTACTATCTACAATTATACGATTTGGAACATAACGTCAAGATAGTTGGTTTTGGATCAGCAAAAGACCAGAAGAAGAATCATGAGGAGGTTGCAGAAATTCCCGCGCACTTGTCCGACTTGCACTGCGTGAGTATTCATTCTCTCATATCTCTTCTGAAGTTAGTCTTACTTACACACTATAGTTCACCGAGACAGACAACTGTATAACCACAAGTCAGTCATCATTGTCCCCAATTCCAATTCTGCCAACTCCACTAACACATCCACAGCCATGATGGACCTCCCCGGCTACCGCATCACCAAAGTCCTCGGCGCAGTCTACGGCATCACAGTACGCTCACGCAACATCGCCGCAGGAATCGGCATGGTTATAAAGAGCATGGCAGGCGGCGAGTTAACCTGGTTCACTTCGATGCTGTACTCTTGCCGCAACGACTCCATTAGCCGGGTTGTGCAAGAAACGAAGAGGAGAGGTGGGAATGCCATCATTTGCCTGCGCTTCGAGACTGGAGACTTGGGAGGCTTTGCACAGGCGAGCGCGTATGGGACTGCTTGTGTGGTCGAGAAGATTGAGGGCGCCAACGTTGAGGCGCCTCAGTTGACGCATTAACTTAGTTTGATGTTAAGCCGGAGATTGCGAGGATACCCTTAATTATTTTCTTTAGTATCAACACTATCCGTTTTCTTCTTTCTTTCTTCTTCCTCGATAGCATTACTTTTCATCAATTTGAATCTTCCTTTTACTTGATGAATGCTTGTCCATGAGGGCGCCCAATGGCGATTATAATACCCCAGATTTATTGAGCGGGGCGCATCCGGGGTTCGGAGGCCGGGGGATGATGCTGCATGCGCCGAACCTCACATCGCATCGAAGCAGTTGAAACTTGATATAGAGTAACACTCACTCAATATCATACAATTTGGGAAGTAATTGTATGAGGACAGATTGATCGAGACAAATCCTCAATGTGAAACGAAACTCACTGATCAACAGCTTATGTCATCAGAAGCTTTACCCGATGCGACAAGTCGGCACGAGCACGAGCACGAGCTTAGACGCAGCATTAGCATCAGCATCAGCATTAGCATCATCCCCTCGCGTTAGTTAGTCTCTATTGACAACCGAATACAGATCCAATTGACGCCTCGTTTCTTTCTTTTCTTTCATCCACATCCATTTGCCGACTCATGTGTTTGCCTCATACTAGCCTATCGTTATTCATTTCAATCTCCGACGCTCGCTTCCGCGCGCACCGCAACATGCGCCAGCACCAATAAACTAGACTCGCGTACCACAGACACTACTAACAACCAACCCGATATACAACGGAGGACACCTTCCTCTAATAATGGCTTCAAATATGTCCCCGTTAAGCCCTGCCAGCGACCGTCGATACTCGGACGATTCCATCTCTTCGGCTTCGACGACGAGTCTTGTGTTCGATAGGATACAAGAGAAGACAATGATGGACGCTTCAAGAGATAACGGCGATTCTCGTGCTCTCGAGGACG
This sequence comes from Fusarium xylarioides, assembly GCA_013183765.1. Classification (NCBI taxonomy): domain Eukaryota; kingdom Fungi; phylum Ascomycota; class Sordariomycetes; order Hypocreales; family Nectriaceae; genus Fusarium; species Fusarium xylarioides. The sequence goes on from SRZU01000189.1 coordinate 14,033, forward strand.
ATGATCCCCTCAAGGAAGAGGATGACCTAGAGACGGGTCCTTTCCTCGGTCCTGGAGCTTCTTTACATCGTGAGCCTATGGACAGAGGATTACGACGCATTCTCATAATTGTCGGCTCTGTCTTTGTCGCAGCTTGGCTCATTGGTTTCGGCACATTCCTCTACTTCGGTTCATATCATCACGAGAGCGATACCGAGCACGATCCTGATGCTGCGACGAGAGGTTCAGGAAAGGCCGTTACAATGGATCAGCTCTTCAGTGGCTTCTGGCAGGCCAAGTCACACAGTATCAGCTGGATTGGCGGTCCCGATGGAGAGGACGGTCTATTGCTCGAGGTTGGAGCTAGCGAGAAGCCATACATTGTTGTCGAGGATATCCGCAGCGATAAGGAGGCCAGGTCGCCCATCGACACAGAAGTCAAAGCCTCCAAGTCACGAACATTGATGAAGGACAACTTCTTTGTTTACGAAGGAAACCAATACTCTCCCGAATGGAACAAGCCCAGTCCCGATCTGAAGAAGGTCCTTCTTGGTGTCGAAAAGAAGAAGAACTGGCGTCACTCTTTCAGCGCCATCTACTTCATTCTAGATGTCGAGACTCAAGAAGCTGGACCCCTCGTCCCTGACAAGCCTGATGCTCGAATTCAGCTCGCGACATGGAGTCCCAAGAGCGACGCCGTATCATACACTCAAGACAACAACTTGTATATCCGAAAGTTGGACCATAAGAAGAATATTGTCAATATCACCAAGGACGGTGGCCCAGAGTACTTCTACGGTGTTCCCGACTGGGTCTACGAAGAAGAGGTCTTTGGTGGTCGCAGCGCTACATGGTGGTCTGACGATGGCGAGTACTTGGCCTTCCTTCGCACAAACGAGACGGGTGTTCCCGAGTTTCCAGTCCAGTTCTTCATCAAGCGACCCAGTGGCACAGACCCTGAAGAGGGAGAAGAGGCGTATCCCGAGGTTGAGCAGATCAAGTATCCCAAGGCTGGTGCGCACAACCCAGTTGTTGACCTGCTCTTCTACGACGTGTCGAAGAAGGATGTCTTCTCTGTTGATATCGATGGGCAATTTGCGGACGATGATCGCATCATCAACAATCTTCTATGGGCGGGTGGCAAGGCTCTCGTCAAGGAGACCAACCGTGTCAGCGATATTCTCAAGGTCGTCCTCATCGACGTTGGTTCTCGCAAGGGCAAGACTGTCAACACTATCGACGTCGATAAGATTGATGGTGGTTGGTTCGAGATCTCCCACAAGACAGCTTATATCCCTGCCGATCCTGAGAATGGTCGCGATCACGATGGATACGTGGATTCTTATCTGCACGAGGGCTATGATCATCTAGCTTACTTTACTCCTCTCGACAACCCTGAGCCCATCATGCTTACCAAGGGCAAATGGGAAATCGATGATGCTCCCTCTGCGATCGATCTCGCCAACAATTTAGTCTACTTCATCGCCGCCAAAGAGTCGTCTATCCAGCGCCATGTCTACTCTGTCAAGCTTGACGGTACTTCTCTCGAAGCTTTGACTGACCCCGAGACTGAGGCTTACTACGATGCTTCCTTTTCCAAGGGTGCTGGCTTCGTCCTCCTGTCGTACCGCGGACCCAAGGTTCCCAGTCAAAAAGTCATATCCACACCTTCGAGTGTCTTTACCTACGAGCGTATCGTCGAGGACAACTCCGAGCTAGCCGAGCGTGCCCGTCGCCACGAGCTTCCTGTTCTGCAATACGGCACCCTCGATCTTGGTGATGGTGTTGAGGTCAACTACGTTGAAAGGCGTCCACCTCACTTCGATCCTAAGAAGGAATACCCCGTCCTCTTCCAGCAGTACTCCGGTCCGGGTTCTCAGTCTGTTACCAAGAGATTCTCAGTTGACTTCCAAGCCTACGTAGCCTCAGCCCTTGGCTACCTAGTTGTCACTGTTGACCCTCGAGGCACAGGTTTCCTCGGCCGCAAGCACCGTGTAGTAGTCCGGTCTCAACTCGGTGTTCTGGAGTCGCAAGATCACATCGCCGCTGCCAAGTCTTTCGCTTCCCGTCCCTACGTCGATGCCGATCGCCTGGCCATCTGGGGCTGGTCATATGGCGGCTTTACTACCCTCAAGACACTTGAGCAAGACGCCGGACGCACTTTCAGCTATGGCATGGCTGTCGCCCCTGTCACTGACTGGCGCTTTTACGACAGTATCTACACCGAACGTTACATGCGTACACCACAAGAGAACGCTGACGGCTACGACATGTCTATGATCGCCAATGCCACAGCTCTCGGCAGCAACAAGCGTTTCCTTCTTATGCACGGTGTTGCCGATGACAATGTCCACTTCCAGAATTCGCTCACGCTTCTTGATGAGCTTGATCTTGCGGGCGTAGAGAACTATGACGTTCACGTTTTCCCTGATAGCGACCACAGCATTTTCTTCCATAACGGGAACCGCATTGTATACGATAGTAAGTTACAACTTTTTGACGTAGTAAACTTGGACTAACAATGGGTTTCTAGAACTTCGTAATTGGCTCATCAACGCTTTCAATGGCGAGTGGCTCAAGATCTCTGACCCAAAGCCTCACAAGGATGGCGTCGAGAAGGAGAAGCGAGAGATTGATGTAGTGTCTTTGGTTTAGAATAGCATTTTGTAACAGTGTCTGGATTGCATTATGGCAGATTAGCAGTATTATCATGGCGTGTCACAGCGTTGCATTAAAGAAACAGTATAACAAAGACAAATCAATGTACTATCATACAACATACAGCAGTCCGACAGAATACATGCGTCTGACTGCGAAATTTAGTATCAGAACTTCGTCCTCCAGTCTACCACAAAAGCCCTTAAGAGGCCAATCGCTCAAAATCCTCCTTCCAACGCCCCCACGAGCAACTCGCGGGAGAAGCAAAATATGATTACAGGATCTGTATCCTCGCCAATATACTATCCTTTTCTAATATCCGTAGGCGGGTACGAATCCATTTTGAATTTATTCTCCTGCCCATGAAGAAGATACTGATTATGCGCTACCGGTCCTTGGATATGATAATAGGGAAGGCAGCGCCACATCGGTACCGGTACCTGCATCTAGAAACCGTAGCCGGTGGGCTGCGGCGCGAAGCCGTTTGCCTGGCCATATGGTACAGGCGAGGGTGAAGAGCCCATGCCACCAGGTCCAGCTGTGATCATGAGTCTAGAAGCGCCGAGGATTGGTGTGTTGTCATCGGTCTTCTCCTTCTCTTGCTCCTTTGCCTTGCGGGCCTCATTGTCTGCCTTCAGAAGGGCGAGGTCCTTTGTTTGCTGGGCGAGCATGTTGATCATATAAGGCATAGAGAAGTCCATGAGGCCATGGCGCCATGAGAGCTCCAGAACAAGGTCAGGGCGGATGAGCTCATAGCAAGCGTACAACATGCCAGTGTAGCATTCGCGGTGGCCAATATCGACAAACTACAGATGTTAGTATATTATGGTTTTCCAGGTCTCGACTGGTACTTACATATTGAAGAAGGTCGCTGACAATCTCGGTCTTGGCAGAGAGGGCAGCGGTCTCGATGGCGTCTTTGTACAGCTTGTCCTGCTTAGACAGGGCAATAGACTTCTCCCATCGCTTGTTCTTGCGGTAGATGGAAGCAGCAATCTGGCGGAAGAAGATGAGGTCATGCTTCTCTAGGCGGCTGGCCAGCTCGGTAGCATCGTAGTTGTCGTAGTTCTGAACTGAGTCACGCAGGGTCTTATAATCCTCCTCCTCGATGAGCAGGTCGTTGACGGCCTCGTTCACAACACGCTTGTTCTGAGTTTGCACGTTGAGCAAGAAAGGCTTGATGAGAGGGAGGTCATCGTTCTTCTGGAAGATCTTGACGACGTGGTTAACGTCAATACGAGGGGTAAGGGTTGCAAGGAGATCAGTGATGAGCGAGGGATGCTGCTCAACATAGAACTTGATAGCACGGTAGTAGATCTCCAGGTTGGCAACCTTGACCACGATCTCCTTGAACTGCTGGTGGTCCCAAGAGTTCTCGGGTCGCTCGATGACGGCAAGAGCAGCGTTGTCAAATTCATCATAATGGTAGTAGCAGAAGACCAGCTCAGGCCAGAGGTTCGCTTCCTCGCAGGCCTTGATCATCTTGGGGAGATTCATGCGAGACCAGAAGATCTTGATGTGCTCCATGAGGCGGTCGGGGTGGTACTTGGAGAGGGCGATACCGAGCTCAGTGAACATTCCCATATGGGCACGCTCAAGGCCAAGACCTTGCTCGAGAAGGCTGATAAGCTCGTCAAAGTAACCGTTGCGCTCGTACTCCTTGACCAGGGTCTGAAGTTGCTCAGCATCGACAATCAAGTTGAGACCGCAAATCTGGGCAAGTCGGAATTCCTTCTTCTGAACACAGGCCTCGTGAACCTGCTTCCACACTTTGATGTTGTTGGCCTTGCGGGCACACTCAACGGCAGCTTGGTAGTCACCGAGGTGAACAAGAGTGGTTGCCAGCTTGGCCCAGTTAGAAATGCTAGTATAGAAGATCTTGGAAGCCTCGAACAAGCCCTCCTCATAAGCCTTGTCACCAGACTCCTCAATGTTAGCAACGTTGGTAGCTCGGAGGAAGTCCTCAAGCTCGGAGAGCTGGTCAAGGCGAGCATAGGAGAAAGCCAGAGCAGTGTCGATGGCAGGCTCACGGAGGGTCTTGCGGCACATGCGCAAGTACTTGACAAGATCCTCGTTCTTGCCGGCGTGGGTAGCAACTTCAATGACCTCTAGGTAGTTGCGGGGGTCCTCTGCCTTAATGTAGGACTCGATAGCATCAGAAACACGGAGACCATCCAGCTGAGCCTTGGCAACCTTGCTCCAGACCTCGGGCAGGTCAACCTCTTCGGCATAACCCTGGGCACGGTCGATGCTGACCACATTCTCGATCAGGACGTCAACGGCGGCAGACTTGTTATCAGCCTTCTTGTAAATCTCAAAGGCTTCCTCAAAGAGGCCAACCTCAATGGAGGCAGTGGCGATCTCATCGGCGTTGTAGTTGTCGAGCTTGTGAATGTAATCCATGACACGGCCCTTATCAGCCTTGGCAGCAGTGAACATAAGCAAGTTCTGAAGATTCTGGTTATCACTGAAAGGTGAAGGCTCGAGAACAATCTTCTCAAGAAGTTCAATAAGCTCGAGAGGGAGATCATTCTCAAGGAAAGCAGCAACGGCCACGGAGACCTTCGCAGGGTCATTGGCCTCGGGAACCGCGGTCGCGGTGACTTGGTCAACAACAGATCGTCGGTGAATGTTGTTCTCGCTCAGCACGAAGCCCCACAGCTCATTATCAGATCGCTCCAACAGATATCGCGCCTGGGCTCTGTACATGGAGTTCTCGTTCGTGATGTTGACGAGCTCCAAGTCATTCTGTCCCTTGGAGTAGGCAATGTAAGCCAGGTTGGGGTCACGCTTCTCACAGTACTTTCCGACTGTCAGAGTATCGTATTGATCGTTTTCTTTCAGGAACTTCTCCGGGTTGTTGTTCGAATCGATATAGATTTTGGCAAGCGCATTGAAAACAGCTTGCTGCTGGTTACCCTCGTTAAGAGTCTTCTCGAGGAAGGGCAGAAGAAGCTTGAGCCGGTTTCGAGACTCAACCTCAGAGACAAGCGAATCAATGCTGATAGCCTGTGCGTTAACGGTCTGCAACAACTGCTTAATGACATTCTCGTCGCAGTCGACATCCAAAAGGCCTCCGATGACTTCGGGAGCTCGTGTAGGGTTCACAGACTGGACGTAGGTCTCAATAGCAGCAAATTGCTGGTTCTGGTACAGGTACAGAATCAGGTCGTGAACAAAGTTGAAACGATCGCAGACGATGATCAGAGGAAGCTGCTCGGGCAGCTTGGCTTCCTTAAGGAAGTTCTTGACCTTCTCTGGGTTGTACACGTTACTATCGCGGCACAATCGCTCAACTTCATTAAACTGGCCCATCTTAGTAGCAGCCTCAATGTACTTGAAGTGCACGTCGGGGTCCTCAGACAGGTTCACAATGCTACCGAGGTAGTAGAACAGACCCTCAGCAGTCTTGTACTTTTCGAAGAGATCAATCAGGCGAACAGCTCCCAGGAGGTCGGAGTACTTGGTGGCGATGGTAACCACTGACTGCAGGTTTTGTCGAATGTTCGTCTTCATCATAGCATCTAGACAATCAAGGGATTGCTCAACAGAGAGCTTGCCGAAGAAGGTGGTGAGCCAATCGGGGTTGAAGTTGGGGGAGCCAGGAATGTTGACGATGACGCGCTTAATGGCTTCGGGGTCCTCATAGAGCTCCAAAGCCTTCTGAGGAAGGTTGGCTTGCTCGCAAAGTTGGGCAATGCGAGACTTATCGAAGTGAGTGAACATCTCATTGCCCAGAATAGCCTCGGCAACTTGAGGAGCATGCATGAGGTTCATCTCAAGTAGTCGGGTCTGAAGACGAGCATGTTCAGGCTTGTTCTCCTTCAGCGCATCCAGGAGGAAGGCAGTGGCTTGTTGGATCATACCCTGCCCTTGGAAGATGTCGCAAACACGCTCCAAATCAACCAAGGAGCCTTGCTCGTTATTAGCCAGGGCACTAGCAAACTCGGCACCCTTCTCAGGGTTGATACGAATGATGTGCTGGAGAAGTTGGATATAATCAGGTTGATAGCCGGTCTGAGCCGAGTACGGGAGAATCTTATCAAACTGGCCTGTCTCAGCAAAACCAGCAACAACCTTTGCGGGGACCTCCGCCTTCAGGTAGATGGTAAGGGCCATGTTCATATCGTAAGGACGGACCAAGTCTCCGAGCGCCTCAGAGCAGTCCAACTTGCCCTCCTTCAACCACTTCTCGAGCAAATGCTTGCGGTTCTGCTGGAGAACAGGCTGTGCAAGCTCGAGGGTCTCCTCACGGTTCAAGGCGCCCTTGTCCAAAAGCATACCGAAGTATTGAAGTGTGAAAGCCATCTGACCAGGTTGGACAGGAAGGCGCTTGAACTTCTCAATAGTCTCGGCGCTTCGCAGGAATCCTTGCGGGGAGTTGGCGGCAACCTTAGCAGCCTCCAGATAACTTCCCGCGTTGAACAGCTGCTCGAATTGGCGGGCATAAAGGTTATCAGCACCGGGAAGTCCAGCTCTTGAGGCCATCTTGATAGCCATCTCTGAGTTGGCGGGGTTCTGAAGAAGGTACGGGATGATGTTGTTGTCGTCGATAGTCACGAAAAGAACTTGACCCTTTCGGTTAATGCCAACAATACCAGAAGATCCGTCGTCTGTGCATGTTGTGAAAATCGTCTCGCTCGAAATTCGGTTCATGTATATGCACGAGGCAGTCTCGAGATCATAGAGGTGGATAAACCCGTACTTGGTCACCATGTAGATGACGCCGTACTTCTGAGAAACCTGGAGAGCGACGGGGAAATCGTTGGTGGCTTCGGGGGGGAAGAACATGTCGACCGCCTTCTTCTGGAATACAGGATTCGACTCGGGATGGTCGACCTCGACGATGTGAAGCTTGGCGCCATTTGCCGTTCGTACAGCGAAACTGAAGAACTTGGTATCTTGGGGAGCACCTTCTAGGCGAAGGGTACCGAAGGCGGCGGCATGACCTTCTATGGCCTGGCTGATTCCACGATCTTTAGAGTAGAGCTGCATGGCACCAACCACACGGCCCTGCTGGGATGAAATGCCAACGACTACCATCCACTTGCCATCGCTGTTAACTCGGTAGTTGATGATTTGGCAGCCCTGAAACGCTGTTAGCACTAGAATTCCAGATTAGTGGCGGCTGAAAGCGGCTCACTTGAAGGTTATCATTGCGCTGGAAGACCTTGACGGGGGCATCTTGACCCGCATCGTAGACATTCCAGTGGAAGACGCTGGTTGTTGTGACAAGACCAAGCTCGTTCTCACTGATCCACTTCCAGAACTGGACATCCTCGTTCATGGTGCAGGACTTGAGCTTCTTCTTTTGCTCGAGGTCGAAGATCTGCAGTGTTCTAGACTGAGCCTTGAGAGCAATAACCTGTCTGTTCCAGTGCATGATGGCACTGTCGGCCTTAATCGGCCGACGGGTAACGTTGTTGCCATTCTTGAGCTCAATGATAACAACCTCAGGTTGGGCAGCTTCGTTCTTCTTCTCTCGCACACACACATAGGAGTCGGACTCGAGTGTCTAGCTTATAGTTAGCTCATGACGTTGTTTGACGCGACCAAGTAGCTGGTGGCAGTTTGCGGGACATACGCAGGAGTTGAAGCCAATGCTCTGTGTGTCCACGCCAACATTGGCGAGCTGGACAAGCTCCTGAAACTTGATGGGCAGAGTCGGCATGGCGCCGGTGTGGCCTATGATGAGGTAAAAGGGACCTTTCTCAAATCGACGCTCCTAAGCTCGAGTTCGGTCGAAAGACTGGGAAGAAGAATTGGTATCGATCTCGGATCGATCGTCAGTAATTATGCCGGGGTTGCCTACGGTTGGCGCAGTGTGAGCTTCCATATGCCGCGTGGCAGGGGACAAGATTTCGAAGTAAACAAGCGCGAGGAATCGAAGGGAAAGAAAACAAAAGCGACGACGTGGAGATGCGAATTCCACTGATGGGCGCAGGCGAATTAGTCGTCGAGAGGGAGGATGAGCAATGGGTGTTGAAGGTGTTTTGGTAAAGGAGAGAGCAGGAAGAAGGTTAGGTTAGGACCAGGTCACTTTGGGTTACGTTACCTGTTCTGTTTGGAAGGAGCCACAGGTACAGCTGCATTGAAGTGGAGAGTGGAGGTGCAGCACTGCAGCAAGAGCAGAAGGTACGTACCAGTACTGAAATACGGCGTGCCTTGAGCTAGCGTTCACTGGCTCGCACTGGCCCGACGTGCCAATGCTGACAGCCTATTTCAGGAGCCAATAATTAGACGCATGGCGCTTTGATTTTCCGAGCCGGCCGAGATTGAGTCAAGCAGGCTTTCGTCATCAACAAACAGGCGCCAATCGATCAAGGAAAAGGGGGAGCTTGAATCACTGTTGAGATTACCCTGGACCCATCAATTGGAATTGAAATGATTTAGCGGCTTCACCGCATGAAGCTTTAAACTGAGGTAATGGGCGATATCTTGCTATGATACTGGTTACTGGCTCAGACTCATTCTGGTTGAGAGACTGGTTGTAGCTTGTAACACAACAGCTTGAGCTCAATTATAGCATGCTGCATGTGCAAACAGATCTGACAAGGAGGCCCGTAAACTTATCCAAAGGTTTGTGGAAATAAACGAGGAAGAACAAACCCGTGAAAACAGTTACACTCAGCTATCTTCGGAATCATACTCAGTACATCATACCCCCTGTTCATATGGCTCATCAGAATCTCGAGAAACTACTTCAAGGTACTCTGTACACAACCACTTATTATACCGGCAGACCATATCGTCATCCGTTTGATATATGCCAATCATTATCCAACACCATTTTAGTCTTTATCCGCCTAAGCTCAAACATATTAAACAAACCCAACTTCAACGTCCAACTACGATAGATGTTCCCGATCGATATGATGTGTAACAGCCGCCTCATCTCCTTCAAACCCTTCGCAAAACGGACACTTGACCGTCTCAACGCCAGCACTCGGAGCACTCCCCAAACCCTCATCAAAATCCGGCATGAAATCCGCCAAACTTCTTGGTGGAGGCCCAGTAGCAAACTCATCGTCTCGCCTCACATCCGTGTATCGCATAGTAAATCTTGTTGACTGCGTCTGACTTCCCGTCTCTCCCGTCGCTGCAGCTGTGTTGCCCATTCTCTGTACTCGGCCCACCTGACCATCTTGTAGTCGCACTTTGATACCTCGTGGATGATTGCCCCGCGTGAGGATGTCCTGCACTATTCCTTTTGTCTCTTCTCCCGTGGGCTGGTCTTCTTTCAGAATGATGAATACTGAAGCTCCAGGAATGACTTGTTGTACTGTTGGGACTGTGCCTGATGCTTGCTGTGGTGTTGCAGGTGCGCAAGATGGCCGTGATGAGCCTCCCCGTTGGTTATTCTGCTGTTGACGCGGGGGGCGAGGTTGCCGATTTCGAGGCCGATTTGGCCGGTTCATCGTTGCAAAGAATGATACTGAGCCCTTGAAAAATACAAAAGTGGCTTGCCTTGCTGCCCAAAAATGAGATGGCAAATAAACCAAGGACCTGGGAGACGCAATCTTGGTGAGGTTAAAGCTGATTTGATGATGCATGAGTAACAAATAAGGTATTCAGTGTTTCTCATGTGAAAAAATTACCTTACAGCAAATCGTGACACAACAAAAGCATATATCACTTACAAACACAAACACAATCGACACTCGCAATTATATTATAATGAGAATGGAAAATTGATTGTATTATAATGATATAATTAAGCTGAGATTGTCATACTATTTACTGCCTCTAATTAAATGACCCATGCTGTTCACTGCCCCAGCCATTCTACGTATGCTCGAATTTCCACATCGTCCTTGAGCTTCAAAGCCTTTGCTGTGTTCTCTTCAAGCTTCATCAGGGACAGGGGAAGGGGAGGGCTTCTTCCTGATATCCTTCCATCCCATTCCAAAAGATGAAAGAACCATGGCACAAGACGTGCCCACAGCAAGCAGAAACGTCGCACGTACACCTCTGGAGTACGACCACAAGACCTGTGGTAAATCCGCCCCAGATACAACTTCACTAACTGCTCCAGCACCGGCATCGATGATCATGTCAGCATTGATATCAGGGAGTCTTCTGACAAGCTCATTGCGAAGCTCATGAGTGAAAATGACATTGGCAGCTGTGATAAAGATCGCACTGCCAAAGGTCTGTGAGAAAGTCAAGAGCGCCATGGCTATAGGAGTAACATCGGCACTTGTGTTGGCCTGGATAGCGATAATGGGCATCTGTAGACCGAGACCACGACCAAGACCTAACAAGATCTGATAACCAGCCCATGTAGCTGTGGAAGCGTAGGGACCCATGGAAGAGGCCAGACCAAAGCCGATAGAAGAGAGGACGCCGCTGGCTGTGGCGAATGGAAGATAGTAGCCAACCCTTTGAGCTGCTGTCTGTTAGCTGAAGGACTTCAAGTTCCATACCAAGAGGATTTACCAAGAGCGCCACTCGCGACAGCTGCAAAGATAACGCTGAGAATGCTGGGCAAAAGATTGACACCGCTAGTGAAAGGTGAAGCATTTTTGGCCGATTGGAAATAGACAGGAAAATAATACGATGCCACCATCACCGTAGAAAAGAGAAATGACTGTGACAGACACGAGGCCCAGACCTCTCTTGTGCGTACAATTGGGAGAGGAATCATGGCCTCTGAACCAACGCGATGCTCCCAGTATACAAAGATGATGAAAAGAACACCGCCGCCACAGAAGAGTCCAATGACAGTTACAGAGTCCCAGGGATACTCGAGACCACCCCATTGAAGGGCCAGTAGCAACATCACTATGCTAGGGCAGAACAAGACGAAGCCGGTGAAGTCCAGTTTCGTTCTCAGAATCTGCATAGCGCTTTCGTCTCTACTCGCTCGGTGATCAGGCATATGGACGAACAGAATCAGAACCGCACAGATGGCACCGATGGGAAGGTTGATGTAAAAGCCTAGATGTATAATCAGTATTTGTAAAAGTCTTGAACAAGGATGAATATGACTTACACCATCGCCAAGTAGAATACTCAGTGAAAGCGCCTCCTATCAAAGGGCCACTGATGAGTCCCAGCTGAGCAAACCCCATGATAATACCAACAAGGGACGGACGCCTATGAATAGGAACCGCCTTCGCAATCATAGTAAGAGCACCATTTTGAATACCAGAAGAGCCTATACCAGCAACTGCTCGACCGATGATCAACATAGCAGACGACTGGGCAACGCCGCAAATAAGACTGCCAACTTCGAACACGAAGAACAGCGCTAAGAAAGTCCACTGCAGTGTGTGAGACTCTGTGCTATAGGTTGGACTGGAGCTTACTCACTCTTGTGTTGAAGTACATGTATATTTTGCCGGTAAGTGGTTGTAGGGCAGCACTGTCACATATCGTGGTCAGCAAATATAGAAGGATTTAACCTAGCGCTGACCCTACCTAGCAAGATTGTATGCACTGGCATACCATCCTATGTCCGGTAAAGAATGAAAGTCTGAAGTAATGCGCGGAACAGCCTAAATATCCTTAGTATTGAGTGAAACTCCAAGTACTGAATATGGAAATTACCGTTGAGATGATGGACATATCCAGCAGCATCAAGAATGCAGCAAGCGTGAGGGATATCATCATGCTTGCAAGCTTCCATCCCGATATCCATTCAGTTTCCTCCTCCTCTGTCGTGAGTTCGCCATCACCATCACCATCTTCTAATTTCTTCGGCTTCTCGTCTTGAGTGGGTTCGTTCAACGTCGGTGTATCTGAACGCGATCCGGTCTTTTCATCATCGCCACTGATGGGATGAGGCTCGCTGCGCTCTGTTTTTGATGTCGGCGTAGTCATATTATCACATTCAAAGATAGACCTTCAAACAAGGATGCAGAATTGGTTGAGCCTTGGGGCTTTCAAAGAGTTGCCTGACATCTTGGGAATACCGCATTCTTAAACAATTTGATGAAACAGCCATATAAGACATAAGCACTGTCTCTCCTAAGGAATTCGTAGTGTACTTTCTAGTCCAGGGTTCATTTATTGTGGTGTTAAGGCTGAATGTGGTGTCAACGGAGTTGGCTATCACTTCTGGAACGGAATTCCGCTCAACCATTGAGCTCGCAGAACTAATTGGACCATACGCTTTTCTTGGTGCTTTTTTTTCAGATGGATTCGGTGTAATATTATTTCCCGGTATCCACGCATCCAAGATACTAAAACTCCCATGGCCCAAAAACGTCGCCCATCCAAGTTACATCACCAAAATCAATCATATTAATGTTCACCATGTCCATGGATGCCTGAGCTGTTGAAGGTGGAGGAGGCGTTGGCATCGGCGGACCTGCTCCTTGATTTGTCTGTATCGAAGATGCGTTTCTGAGGTGCCGTGATAGTGTAGGTTCCCATGAAATTCGAATGTTGTTCATAATCTTAGCCCCCATAACGAACACCGTTTCTTCACCTTCACTTGTTTTCATCTTGTAGACAGAATCCAGCCGTGTGAAGAATTCAACGACTTGGTCCAGTAGTACAAGTAAGTCTGCTGTATTTCGGACAAGCTCCTTGTCCCAAGCAGGATCCTCGGACGTAGTAAGTCGATAGAGGGCTATCTGAACCTGAGACAGCTGGATATAGATTGCAAAGGGTGCTCCTGGGACATCTTCTGGAGGTATGCCAAAGAAATCGTCGTACCATGATCTTATTGCTTGAAGGCAAGAATACATGCTTTCAATTCGCTGATTGACTGGGATGTTTTGCATAAAGAGTCCGACGGAGTTGATTTGAATCTCTGTCGCAAGTGAATGTGCTTGCAAAACCGCTGGAATCTGTCAGTATGTCTTCAGCTAAGAATGCATGTCAGACTTACGGGTTATAGGCATATTCGCTGGCAATCCATCTCGGACTGCTTGGAGTTTGGCAAGTAAACTTTTTCTGAAAACATACGTGGGCGCTGAAGATGTCTCGCCCATGACATCTCGAACGAGCAGTTTCTGTGCCTCGTCTGCAACAAGCTGATACCTGACAAATGCGGCGAGAAGCTCGTCAGATGGCCATAGTTTATCTCTTTCAAGAGCTTCCAGGCAATCACTCATATGCGGTGTCCATTGAAGAGGATCCATCTTGCCGACAAATGATGACATGCTATACAGGTCAACAAGGTTTATAATCTGAGGGAATGCCACTTACACTGAAGTCAAAAACCACAGTGACACAACAGCTCGCCTTTCTTCTTGAGTGCGTAGCCGAGGTGGAGGGGGCCGTCCTCCCCACATCTTGAAACATATTGTGAAGTACTGCTCTTCAACAGGAGCTTTAGTGAGACCGAGATCATATGCAAGTAGGACAGCCATTTGGCAAAATGTGATGATAAACGGCCTGCCTGGACTTGAAGTGGTGGCAGCCCTAGATAGCTAGTGTCAGAACATGCTACGATGAGAATCTTGGTGATTAACTGACCATGAAATGTAGCATATAAGTCCCTGCAGGCAGTCCATAGATCTCTCATGGTTTATGATAATTCTCGTGGCGATTTCTCGGCGCACTTGATCTTTCATCTTCATCTGCTGCTCAACACACATGGAGGTGATGTTCATAATACATAACCACAAAAATGGCTTCTCTTTCCGGAGAGTCGCGGCTGTTATATCTTGTGGTAGAATCATGCAAGGAAAGTTCTTCAGCCATTGTTGGAATTTTGCCAGATACATTTCAGCCTCTTCTGGGGTGGGATCAAACGAGGTGGAGGCATCTTCACCAATGCTGGATGGGGAGGTATTGGGGTTGGTATTGGCTGTGCTTCTTGAATCATAATTATGAGGCACAGTATACGGACGAGGATAAGTTTCTGAGGAGGAAGAGGAGGCTGCAGCAGTTGCTAGTGATTCTAACCGGCTAGTGAGATGACCCATGTTGGAGGAGTTCACCAAGGGGCTTGAGTCACCGGGACCTGCGGAGTGCAAATGTCCATTTGACGGCTGAGAAGCGCGCAGAATAGTGACGAGGTCTTCAAGTTTCTCTTCAAGCTGAGCGGTTCTAGAAGACGTTGACTTTTTCGCAACCCGTTTGCGCGAGGTTGCCATTGGCTGACATGGCTTGCCAAGACGATGGCATCTTTCACAATCCTGGCCAGAAGCTCTCAAGATACACTTGCATTTAGCTCTTTGACATGCAGTGCAAGCTCGTCCATAGCCAGCGGGAGTCCCTGTCGTACTAGAGGCTGCAGAGCCTGACAGTTCGGGTGGTGCCATGGGTTTAAGGTTGTGTAACTGCTACGCCAAGAGATCTCGCGTACGTAAACAAACAAACAAAGGAACCTAAGAAGTGATGAACAAATTCCGGTTGCGCAGTAGGGCTGATAGGAATTCGAGAATCAGTTTTGAAGGGGTTTGGTATGGGAATTGAAGGAAACCGGAGTTTAGGAATGCCGGGGGTTAAGATGACGGAATTCGGAATTCGATTAAATCCGTATTACTATATCCAAGCAGTCGCAATTCTATGATGACCCGAAGTGCAGTTGATGAAGCCTTTGGTTCGGAGAGATTTAGCCAGCTCATCATCTATTATCAATCAGAATAGCCCTGGGATGTTTTCAATATGTGACGTGAATGATTCCGTTCTCAATCAAATCCCTACAGAGTCTGGCCAGCCCTATAGAATCTACGCCGGAGAATTCACTAGCAGCAGTACCACACCTCTCTCCTTTACATCAACATTTTCCATTCATTCAACCATAGTACAAACAAACACTACACATCCAGGATTAAACATGTCGCGATTAATACGATCGATTTTTCTCATGCGACAGCCTATAATAAGGTCAATATGGCCGACTAGTCTATTCTGCCTAGAAGGGAAAAAAGCTAATGTGCTATTTTTACCGAGACGCTGAGATCTATCTCACCGAGTGGCGAGAAGTTGATGGCTTCAAATCAATGAACCAATAACAAACCTACAGAAACTCCTGAAGTAAAGCTTCTGGAAATGGTCTACAACAAACAGAAGCAACATGACGAAACACAAAACAAGATATTATTAGCAATCCAGGAACTTCAGCGATATCATACAAGTAAGTCATTAACATACTATTATATTACCAAGGTTTTAGATACCTAACTATTTTAAGTGATTAGCAGCTTTATAAACAATCCCAGCGAGTTTTGAAAGAGAACCAATAACATTAGCTTCTCAAGTTTAAGCGTCTTGATCCGAAAATCAAGTAGTGCTTGTGTGTTTAGATTATACCAAGCAATTACAGTAAGTTTTCCTAGATATTTATTATTATTTAAATACTAATAATTAATTTCTTAATGCTTAGATATTAACAGCAAAGGTTCTTGGAATGCTATCGTCAATCGCTGAGCATTGCCTCCTCGCCTGCCCATTTATGGTTCCGTTCTGGTAATTGGATGTTGGGCTCTATATAGTTACTTCTACCGGCGCAAGCCGTTACCTACCTATAGCCCTGATCAATACAATATATACAGATTAGCATAAATAGACTAAATATACTTTACCTAGTCTATAAATTATATATATACTATATATATATATTTTAAGTTTATATATTAGCCTTAAAAGGTATTTAAGTATCTTTAAAGTCTATTATAATTTAAATATTATTTACCTTCTAGGTAGTAAAGCTTTATTAAGTTAATATTATTAAGTTAATTACCTTAATTATAGCCTAAACCTAACTATACTTAAGCTAGCTAGAAAGCCTTACTCTTTAGCTAGGCTAGATCTTCCTCTTATAATCTACTTTAAATATCTATTAATTTATATTACAGTTTAATTATTTAATATACTTTAATAGTAAGTTATTTAACCTGCCTTTTATACCTTCTAATTGCAGATACTAATAATATTATAGCTATACTATTATTTTTTTTTTTTATAGCCTTGACCCAGTAACAACTAATAAATAGGACCTAGGTATTCTAATAACAGCTATAAAAGTATTAACTATAAAGTCTCTAGCTAGACTAAAATCTTAATAAACTTAATTAATAAGGTTACCTTTAGGCTGCAGCATCTTAAGCAACTCTAATTATAATAAATACATTACCTAACCAGCTAAAGAGCTATAAAAAGCTTAACTAATAGGGTCTGTAACTCCCCTATGACTTTAACCTTTCCTAATCTATCCTTAAAGATACTTATCTTAATAAATTATTAAGAAACTAATTAAGCTTCTATTAAATGCAAGTTCTTTACCCTAACTATATAAGATTAATAATGCTAATTTTAATTATAGTTAAGATATTAAACTTACTTAATATATAACTAGTAGAGGTTAATTAATAATACTTATAGCTTATTTCTACTAGCTATTATAATAACTAATTAATTAATAGTAATAATATTACTTTCCTTTAAATTAATTTAACCTTTAAGGCTAAATTTAAAATATAAAGGGAAGCTAGGCAAGTATTAGCTATTAGCTATAATTAGTAAATAGATAACTAGTTACTTTAGCTAGTTATCTTTAAGTGTAAGCTCCTCTGCTGCTTAACTAGAAGCTCCTGCTATATAAGGTAGCTTAATAGAGAGGTATAGCAGCTAAGCACCCTAGGCATAGAGGACCTATACTCTTATAAGTTAAGGAATAAGTATAGCTTCTAGATTTAAAGCATTACTATACTTATAGGATATATTTATAATAACCTATAAGTAAGCTTCTATTATAAGCAATATTTAGAGTTTATATATAATATAATTGCCTAGAAAATTCTATAAAGTTAATTATATAAGATAAAAAAAATTCTATATATAAGAAAGAGTTTATGCCTGAAAGTTAAAGAGTCCTTTAGCAGGCAAAACAAAGCTATAGTTAATTAAACAGAATTCGCCTAACTAAGCATATTCGCCCTGTGAAATGATAACTGATGCTAAGGCAATAAACAGTAGTATTAACAGTAGCTATACTATTATAATACTTATTTAAAGAAGCCTATAATTAACTTAAGATAATAAAGTATATTAAATAAAATACTATTAAGAAGTAATTCTTATAATTAACTTATTTATTAATAAAGATAATTATATTAATTTATATAATATAGCTATAGAAATTAATTTAATTTAATAATATAAAGATGAAAAGTTAAAATGTCTTTGCAGCAATATGCAAGGTATAGCTAATAGAGTCTTATATAATAAGATAATATAATATAATGCTTATTTTTAGCATATTATAATATAAGGCATTATATACTATATTAAAAAACATAATAACCTTAAAATTAAGTCTTAAGGTTATATAGCACTACTACCTTTAACCTTATAATTTAACTAAATAAGTAGCCTTAATCTATAAGCATAAAAAAGATATTTCTTCTAGCCTATTAAGGCTAAATGCCTTCTCTATTATTACCTAGTTAAAGTAATTACTAATAAGGCTTTAACCTAAATAGACTATCTTAAAATAGGCTAAAAACTCTAAAATCTATTATAAGATATACTACTATATAATTAATATTAATAATAGCTAACCTAGCTATAATTAACTAGATATAGCAGCTAATAGCTATATAACTAGTTCTTTAACTAATATTAATAATCTTAATATTAGTAATATTTCTAATTTATATACTTTCTTTTAGTATTAAAATATTATAAGTAAAAACCTACTATATATTAATAAATTACTGCTAATATAGTAAGTTAATTTTATAATCTTTAATTGTAAAGTAAGGCTTTATAATATACCCCTAAATGCATCTATTATTATATATATTATAAGCTAAATAAGAGCCTTAAAAGACCTAGCTAATTGCCTAGAGCAGGATTAGGACCTATTAACAGAGCAATAGGCCTTTATTACTAGAATTGCATTAAGTAGCAGCAATAGCCTATACTAGGAGTAGTTTATAGAGTTAAAATATCTAGTTATATTAGTTAAATTAATAGTATAAATATTATATTATAAGAATTAAAGGCTATTATAGCATAAAGGAAGGGAAGTAAGAGGGAAAGTGTTAAGACCTGATATTATATAAAGGTCTTATTATATAACTAAGGAATATATTATGTTCTAGATAACTAATTAGGGCAAAATATATACTAAAATAATAAGAAAATTTAGGGCTTTCAATTAGTGTGCTTACCTAAGCAATATATAGAGAATTAAGCAAACTCTACATATTAAAGTTTTTCTATAAACTTTAAATATTTCTTACTAAGGAAATATCAGTAGAAAAGTCACATAACCAGGGTTATATAATAATTATATAATAAGAATTACATATATAAGATTTTACCTCTTAGTTAGATAATTTATAATATACTATAAAAAACTCTATTTTCCTATTTAAGCTTTATAAGCATACTAAAGCCTAGCGCCTTCTAAATTAAGTAAAAAGTATATCTTATTTTTCTCCGAATTTTGGCGGTTTTTGTGATAGTCTTTTTATCATCATTGAGACTACTCTGCACTGGGAATCACAATGCCTGCTCTTCTAGAGGTCTATATAAGACCCAGGTTTTCCCACTCAGGGAACTTCTTTTTAATTAGAGACTTATTAACTTTTCTATTACATAATATATATCATTAAATTTAGAAAAAATCGCTCTTCTCAATGAATCTACTTTTATCTTATAAATCCTACCTTATGCCTATCTATAACACAGTTACAACCTTTTTCCCTCCTATTTCTACAGCCTCTTCTGTACCTATTACAGTTATCTATCCTTCGACCTATATCGAGTTTATAGGCTATTTTATTCAAGCCTTAACAGAAAGGAAGGGGAAAAAGGTAAATTAAGAAATAAAGGTTTTAGTATTAAGGGAAAAACTGTAAATATTAGCAGACTGAAGCTAGCTTAGCAGGTTAGTAATAGATTAAATCAGGTTATAAGGCAATGCAGTGCAGTATAAGGAATACAAATTGAAGGTAAATACAGCTAATTAACACTTGGGATAATATAAAGATAATACTAGCTATATTAAGTAAATAGCCTTTAGTTATAAGATCCTCTTACTTATATATTACCTTTATAAGTAAAACCCTTTTATTAAAATGGCTTTCCTTATTAAGAAGCTAAAAGAACTAAATAAGCTAAAAGGAAAGTTACTTAAAGAGAGATATATATACTATAAGAAGCTAGTATTTATTAATACTCTTTATAATAATATATATAATAAGTAGTTTAAGGCTATCTAGGATTAGGTTTAGTAAGTACTAAAAAAGACTAAACTGCAGCTGCTGTGAAAATAAGAGAGATAGTATACCGTGAAATGGATAAAAGAGAGGTAATTGTAAGGTTCTATTAGAGGGAAAATGTATTAAGCTTTATATAGGTTTAGGAGCTTAAAGTTAAAGACTTAAAGTTATAATATTAATATTAATAGTAATAAAAGGTAGAATTAATTATACTATATAGTATATAATTAGTTTATAATTATAAAGACTAGCTAAATATTAATATACTATTAGTATAAACAGGGAATTAAATAGTATAATAATAGCTTATAGCAGTAAATTTAATATTTCCCTTTTTAGTATTTTAATCTCTCTTTACTATTTTATTTAGTATTTTATTTTATTTATTTATATATTCTTAATACTTATTTTATTACTTTCTTATAATTATATCTTTTAATATAATAGAGTTATTATACTATATATTATATATTATCTATTTAGTTATCTTTTATAAGTAATCTTATTAAGCTTAACTTAGCTATTTCTTTATTTTAAAAGACTTTATAAAGTTAAATAACTTTATATAAGTATATATAATAAGTACTTATAAGTAAATAAAGTATTTAAGTAATAATAACCTTATAATCTTAAACTTCCTTTTTATTTACTTAAAAGAGAGCTTAATAATAATATATAAATATAACTAAGTATTAATTAGCTATATTTACCTTTAATTTATATTTCCTATACTGCACTGCATTGCCTTATAACCTAATCTAATCTATTACTAACCTGCTAAGCTAGCTTCAGTCTACTAACATTTATAGTTTTTCCCTTAATATTAAAACCTTTATTTCCTAATTTACCTTTTTCCCTCTCTTTCCCCTCTTACTTCTCCTCTTTTATATTATAATAGCCCTTAATTCCTATAATATAATATTTATACTACTAAATTAACTACTATAACTATATATCTTAACTCTATAAACTATAGCTAGTATAGACTATTACTGCTACTTAATGTAATACTATTAATAAAGGCCTGCTATTACCTTAATAGGTATTAACTCTATTCTAGGCAATTTGCTAAGTCTTTTAATGCTTCTATTTAATCTATAATATAGTTAATAAAAGCCTTATTTTTAGCTTTATCTTTAGCTTTATCTTTATTAATACTAAGTAGCTATACTTAGTAGCTAAAGATTATAAGATTAATTTACTATATTATTAATAGTTTATTAATATATAGTAGGTATTCTTTTATAATTTTATAATGCCTTAAGAAGAATTAAAAGACTAATATAATATTAAGCTTAAAGCTATAGATTTTTATTAAGTTACTAGATATATAGATATTAACTGCCTTAACTAGATAGTTATAGCTAGGTTAGCTGTTATTAATGTTAATTATATAGTAGTACATCTTATAATAGATTTTAAGGTTTTTAGCCTATTTTAAGATAGTCTATTTAGGTTAAAGCCTTAGTAATAATTGCCTTAACTAGGTAATAATAGAGAAGGCATTTAGCCTGCTAAGGCTAGGAAAAACATCTTTTTTATGCTTATAGATTAAAGCTACTTATTTAGTTAGATTATAAGGTTTAAGGCAGTAGTGCTATATAACCTTAAGACTTGATTTTAAGGTTATTGTATTTTTTAGTGTAGTATATAATGCCTTATATTATAATATGCTAAAAATAAGCATTATATTATATTCTCTTATTATATAAGACCCTATTAGCTATACCTTGCGTATTGCTGCAGAGACATTTTAACTTTTTAATATAAATATAAATACTAGAGGTTATATAACTCTTTTATATTTTAAGGTTTATTTACTAAAATCTCTTACTCTTTAAGATAATATTAAATAGATATATATAGTATAATAAGATTTAAGCACTTTTTAAAGCTTAAATTATTAATATAAAACCTTTATAAAGGCATTTTTAAGCTCTTTAAGTATATAAAGTATATAAGGAAAGCATTATTTATTAAGCCTTTACTTCTAGTAAGTATATAATATAAAGTATTTATTTTTTTTTTTAAGTTTACATATTAGCCTTAAAAGGTATCTAAGCATCTCCAAAGTCTATCATAATTTAAACATTACTTGCCTCCCAGGCAGCAAAGCTTCATTAAGTTAATATCATTAAGTTAGCTGCCTTAATTACAGCCTGAACCTAACTGCACTTAAGCTAGCTGGAGAGCCTTGCTCTTCAGCTAGGCTAGATCTTCCTCTTGCAACCCACTTCAAACACACGCTTCAATCGTCCAACACGCTTCGGCAGTAAGTCATCCAACCCGCATACCTTCTGATCGCAGCCGCTAACAACATCACAGCTACACCGTCACGATGCCTATTGTCAGAAGAAGCCTACAGTTCAATCCTGATAAGCCTGATCCTGATAAGCCTTATCTAACAGAAGGCTATAATGTAATGTATAAGATTAACCAAGCTATTATCAATAAAGAAGACTATAACTAACTATGCAATAAGGTGATAGAAGTTGTATATATCTAGGAGGAAACAGATAATACCAGCTGCGTAAGGCTAGCAGCCTTCAGTTGCGAGATCCTCTTGCTTATACACTGCCTCTATAGGCAAGACCCTCCTATTAAGAAGGCTTTCCTTATTAAGGAGCTAAAGGAACTAAACAAGCTAAAAGGGAAGTTGCTTAGAGGGATACATATACGCTATAAGGAGCTGGTATTTATTAATGCCCTTTACGATGACATGTATAATGAGTGGTTTAAGGCCATCCAGGATTAGGTCTGGTGAGTACTGAAGAAGACCAAACTGCAGCTGCTGTGACGCGAAATGGATAAGAGAGGGGTAATCGTGGGGTTTTAGAAGGAAAATGTATTGAGTTTTGTGTAGGTTTGGGCGCCTAAAGTTAAAGACCTGAAGTTATAACATTAGCGTTAGCGGCGATGGAGGGCAGAATTGATTACGCTATACAGCATGTAACCAGTCTATAATCATAAAGACTAGCCAAACATCAGTGCACTATCAGTATAAACAGGGGATAATATAAAGTATATTTTAAGTTTTTAAAGCCTTTTTATTAAATTACTTCTTTTAACCTTCTTTTAATATAAATACCTTTAAGTAAATTCTATTTATAATATTAATATAGCTAAAGAAGTAATAGCTTTAAGGCTTTATTAAAAGCTTATAATATATATTATTAGCTTTAAGTTAAAGTATGTAAAGGCTTGAATAAAATAGCCTATAAATTCACTGTAAGTAACAGGATAGATAATCGTGATAGAAGAGGTAGAGGTAGGAGAATTAAGTAGATAAAAGGTAGAAACTGCTAAATAGTAAGGCATAGGGTAGGTTTTAGAAGATAAAAGTAGATTCATTAAGAAGAGCAATTTTTTCTAAATTTAATAATATATATTATGTAATAGAAAAGTTATTAAGTATCTAAGGAAAAAGGAGTTCCCTAAGTAGGAAAACCTAGGTCTTATATAGACTTCTAAAAGAGCAGGCATTGTAATTCCTAGAGCAAGGTAGCCTTAATAATAATAAAAAGACTATTACAAAAACTGCTAAAATTTAAAGAAAAATAAGATATACTTTTTACTTAATTTAGAAGGCGCTAGGCTTTAGTATGCTTATAAAGCTTAAATAGGAAAATAGGGTTTTTTATAGTATATTATAAATTATCTAACTAAGAGGTAAAATCTTATATATATAATCCTTATTATATAATTATTATATAATCCTTATTATATAATTATTATATAATCCTGGTTATATAACTTTTCTATTAATATTTTCTTAGTAAGAAATATTTAAAGTTTATAGAAAAACTTTAATATGTAAAGTTTACTTAATTCTCTATATATTGCTTAGGTAAGCACACTAATTGAAAGCCCTGAATTTTCTTATTATTTTAGTATATATTTTGCCTTAATTAGTTATCTAGAACATAATATATTCCTTAGTTATATAATAAAACCTTTATATAATATTAAGTCTTAACAAAGTATAAAAGCATTATATAGTTTAAAGAAAGTAAAAAGTACTATATATATAATTAATAATATATTACTTTAAATAATCTTAAAGTAATATATTATTACCTTTTATAAATAGCTTTAATTAATAATATAAAAAAAATATTATAACTTTATACTTTATAATTTATTATTACTTTTTTATAGCTTTAATCTAGTAATAACTAATAAATAGAATCTAGGTATTTTAATAAGCTACAGAAGTATTAATAATAAAGTCTTTAGCTAGATTAAAGTCTTAATAAACTTAATTAATAAGATTACCTTTAGGCTATAGTATCTTAAGTAACTTTAATTATAATAAATATATTACCTAATTAGCTAAAAAGCTTTAAAAAGCCTAGCTAAATCTATAACTCTTTTATAACTTTAATCTTTCTTAATCTATTTATCTTTTAAAGATACTTATTTTAATAATTATAAAATTATTAAAAAACTAACTAAGCCTATATTATCTATAAGTTCTTTACTTTAACTACTTTATTTAATTAATAATATTAACCTTAATTATAATTAAAATATTAAACTTAAATAACTAGTAATTAATAACTATTAATTAACTAAATATATAAATATTACTTTTACTTAGCTATAACTTAAAAATTAGTAATAAGGAGATTATAAACCTTATTAAAGGTATAATCCTTAGTACAAAGACCTAAGTATAAAAGCTAGTAAGAAAGGTATTTATAGTTACTTATAATTATTAAATAAATATTTAATTACTTAACTTAATTATCTTTAAGTATAGGATACTCTATTACCTAAACTCTAATTTTAGCTTTATTTAAAGATAATATTAAACTAAGATATTATTTTTAAGAATTAAGTAGTAATATACTAATACTTTAAATCTAATAATAAATAATTAAGTTATTAATTTAAAAAGTAAATATAGCTTATAAATTATAACTATTATTAATCTTATAATTATAATTTATATTAACCTTTAAGTAAGCTTTTTATAAGTAGTATTTAAAGTTTATATATAATAGAATTACTTAGAAAATTCTATAAAGTTAATTATATAAAATAAAAAAAATTCTATATATAAAAAAGAGTTTATAACTAAAAGTTAAAAAGTCCTTTAGTAAATAAAATAAGGTTATAATTAATTAAATAGAATTTACTTAACTAAGTATATTTACTTTATAAAATAATAACTAATGCTAAGATAATAAACAGTAGTATTAATAGTAATTTAATAAAGAATTTATTATTACTTTCCTTTTAATTATATATTCTTTAAAAGCTATTTAATTAACTAATAAAAGGTAAACTTTATAATTTAAAGCTTATTAAAAAACTTAATATTATAGCTATAAAGAAGCTTATATATAAGCTATAATACTATTACCTTTTTACTAAAATAGATATTAAGCTATATATTCTTAATAGTAAAAAAATATAATCTTTTCTTTTTTCTTTATAGCTAGCTAAGCTTATTAAGTACTTAAAGAATAATAAAGTCTTTAATATTATAATATAAGTCTTTATAATAGTTATTTAAAGGCTTATTTTCCTTCTTATTATTATAATTATTATTACTAAAGTTATTATATTTAATATTAAAGTCTAGTAAAGTAAAAATAAAAGTAATAATACTTAACTGCTTTTATATATTTATAAGCTCCCTTTCTAGCTATATAAAGGTTAAGGAATTATTAAATCTAGTAGTAAAGACTTTATAAAAGCTAATTATAATAGCCTTATAATTACTATTATTAATAGTAAAGTTAATAAAGTTAATAAAAGTAAAAGAGATTATAATAGAGTTAATTTAATAAGAGTATAATATATAGTATAATTATACTTATAAGCTATAAGTAGAAAGCTATATATAGTATAGCTTTAGCCTAGCTATACTTTATATAGTAGAAAATATACTAATTATACTTTAATTACTTAATAACTTTACTTAAAGAAGTTTATAGTAAAAGAAGTATATCTTAAAAATACTAATAGTTAGGAAAATGCCTTAAATAGATAATTTATTACTAAGTTAGGCTTATTTAGGAATAGCTTTACTTAGAATCTATTTATAGGAATCTATATATATTATATTAATCAGGGCTTATACATAAGCATGGTCAGCCCGTGCAAACTATAAGACGTTCAAATAAGGCGAATAAGTGATGTGACTCGAAGGAGGAATATTTTATCTTAGATTGAATTCAAGACGATCCATTCAAGCGGCATTAATCTTATCTAAAGAATAGGGGACAGCAATATCTTTTGCCGTTTGCTTTCATGATCATTACAAGCCAAATCCGCCTTCCCTTAATTGGTCGTAAAATCAACCAGTACGCCCCTTAATTGGCTGGACATATCTTAGCTTCAGGGGCCAATCAAAGCCGGTGTTTCCTGCTCTGCTCAATTAACTAACGTCACAAGCGTATCTTCGGCTCAACTTACCTTGTAGATTTCTTCTCAACTCCATCTTCATCGCCGACATCGCAGTTCCCGATAACCACAGTCAACCCGACAAATACCAACATGGCAGTTCCGTCTGTCGCAGCAGCTGAGATGCTGCCTCGATTCCTTCTCCCTCGTCTCAGCTGGGGCGCTCCGCTCTCCGTATCACGGGCGACCCGGCCATTTGCCTCTATCCCTTCTAACGATCAAAGGAGGTCATTCGCATCCATCCAGGCTGGCCCCGTTCCTAGACGTCGCTCTACTCAAGCCGAAAGTCCTATTGTAAAGCGAGCATTCCATGCGACAACTATTAGACAACGAGATCACCACTTCGATACGCTCAAGTTTGTTAAGCGATTACAGGGTGAAGGGTTTACTGAGGAGCAGTCAGCTGCAATGATGAAGGTGCTGAACGATGTTATTGAAGAGAGGTGCGTTTTATTGTTTGAGCATACACTATGCCCGTACTAACGGGCCACACAGTATCCAAAATCTCACCCGAACAATGGTACTCCGCGAAGATGCAGCAAAAGCAACGTACACTCAAAAGGTCGACTTTGCCAAGCTGCGTTCCGAGCTTCTCTCCGCCGATTCCACCGAATCCAACACGACGCGCACAGCTCACGAACGATTGACAAACGACATTGCCAAGCTCAGCAACCGACTGCGCGACGAGATCAGCCGTACACAAGCCAGCGTGCGCCTCGACCTTAACTTAGAGAAGGGCCGTATTAGGGAGGAGGCTGTGGGCCAGGAGCTCAAGATCAAAGAGACGGAGACAAAGATTGAGCAGGAGGTTGCTGCGCTGAGAGAGAAGCTGGAGCAGGTCAAGTTCCAGACACTCCAGTGGCTTATGGGTGTGTGCACCGGTTTTGCAGCGCTGTTACTTGGTGCTTGGAGATTGCTCATGTAAAATCTGGGTGCATTGGGTGTTGGTCGGAGTCAGGCGGGTTGAAGTTGTATAAACAGTGTCATGGTTCACCTAAACCGATAGATTTTCTAGTGTCTGAATTCAAATTTGTGCATAACATACCACATGTACTTGCTTGAGCTGATGCGAATCAGATCAATTGGGCTTTCCTCTGATAACTCCTCTTACTTTAGTACTCTATAGTGTTGTTCTTGTTCCGGGTTTCATGGAAAAGAGCTTTCAATGGCGCCTTTTAACAACAACTTCAAGGACTCAACAGAACACACCCCGCCCCCGCCCCCACGACCCCGCCATAAACGGACATTGTATGCCTTGGATCGGGATGTATCATCTGTCGGCCTGAAAGCCGAAGGTCCTTTGATAGTCCGACCGGACAAAAGAGATCTGACTCGACGCTGTGATAGATATAAACTTATTTCAAGGATCTCCAAAGCCTCAATCCTTTCCCCCATTGTTGATATTCTTCAAAATTGTTCAATATGGCAGATAAACCCAAAGTCCTCTTCCTAGGCAGTACCAAGCAGTAAGTTCTGTTCATACCTGAAGGAACATAAATGTTCTATGTTCTTCCTCTCCAGATATCGTAGTTAACATACTGCTCTAGAGCTCATGAAGAGTTTGCCTCGCTCTGTGAGATTATAGAACCTATCTACCCAAAGTCAAATGAGCGATCTGCCTTTATAGAAGAGACCAAATCTGGTGCTTTTGATGGAGTCAAGGCTATCTACCGCACAAACAAGTCTGTTGGCATTACTGGACTCTTTGATGCCGAGTTGCTGGATGTCTTGCCCAAGTCTCTCAAGTTCATTTGCCATAATGGTGAGTGCTTCGAGTCTATCGTGGCCAGGTTTACTAAGTAACTACTCCAGGTGCCGGATATGACCAAATTCATGTCTCTGAATGCACTTCTCGTGGTATTCACGTTTCAAACACACCCACAGCTGTAGACGATGCCACGGCTGATATCACTATCTTTCTTCTCATCGGCGCCTTGAGAAATATCTCATCCTCCATCTTCACTCTACGAGAGGGAACTTGGCGGGGTTCCCCTCCACCATCGCTCGGTCATGATCCTCAAGGCAAAGTGCTAGGCATTCTAGGCATGGGAGGCATTGGTCGCAATGTTGCACGCAAAGCCCGCGCTTTTGGCATGACTGTGAGATATCACAACCGCAGCCGTTTATCACCCGATCTAGAGGACGGTGCTGAATATGTTGACTTCGAGACACTTCTCAAAGATAGTGATGTGTTGAGTCTCAACTTACCCCTGAACGTAAGTCTAGTCATGATTAGAGTATTCTCGGGATTCTGAACTGACCGTTTACAGCCCAAAACCCGACATACTATCGCAAAACCTCAATTCGACATTATGAAGTGAGGCATTGTAATTATCAACACCGCTCGTGGTGCAGTAATGGACGAAGCTGCTCTCGTTGAAGCTCTTGAATCAGGACAAGTTGCCAGTGCTGGTCTTGATGTCTTTGAGAACGAGCCAGAGGTTCACCCAGGGCTCTTGAAAAATAAGAACGTCTTGCTTGTGCCACACATGGGAACTTGGACTGTAGAGACCGAGAGATTGATGGAGGCTTGGGCTGTGGACAATGTTCGTCTTGCAGTGACAGAAGGAAAGTTGAAGAGTATCGTTTCTGAGCAGAAGGATCTGCAATAGACGGTAGCTCTGTCTGCACATCATAGCCCTCGCGGTGTAAAGAGACTCGGAACGTATAGGATGGGCAAACAAAGAATAGATAGCCCAAATCAAGCTCTATTATGTTACACACACACATCTCAAGCTGATCTGACTTGAGCACTTGGGATGAAAATCTTTCATCTCTACTTACACTAGATCGGATGATGGATTGCAAATAACCTTATATCTTATTAATTGACTTTTAGCTGGCTACCTTAAATTAAAATAACTCAACGGCTCAAACAAGCCCGGTAAAACAACAAACCCAGAGCATAAGCAATACGTTACAGCTTCACCTTAAGGCTATGCAAAAGTCATCCAACCTTTACACAGTAGGTAGTCAGAGGATCTCATAATAAAAGAATCACATAAGAAGCAATATTGTTAGAGTCAGAATATCTCTTTTTGAAGTTCTACTCTATCCTGGCCACGGTTGACGGGCCTGCCTGTATCGAGTTACCATCTCATCCATCCCTATGGGGGAGGTCTCGTCTTGGTCATATCCGTCCATATCATTCCATTCATCATCCGTTTTTATAATCTCGAAGGGGGGAATCATGATTAGCAAAAAAGCCAACGCCATTTTGTTGAAAAAGCAAGATTTTTTTGCCCCTCCCTGCACCCTGCGAGGAGTCTTCTCTTTGATGATTTAGAGAAGTAACCCAAATAAGCAGAAACAAAGAAGAGAAGAGAAAAAAAATCAGAAAACCACAGATGTCCTTGTAACTCTCCCAACCCATATGCCACGCAAGTTCATGCTGTTGAAACTA
This sequence comes from Fusarium xylarioides, assembly GCA_013183765.1. Taxonomy (NCBI): domain Eukaryota; kingdom Fungi; phylum Ascomycota; class Sordariomycetes; order Hypocreales; family Nectriaceae; genus Fusarium; species Fusarium xylarioides. The sequence goes on from SRZU01000189.1 coordinate 43,622, forward strand.
GAATTTTGCCGATTGTCATGTCGACAGAAGAGGGAAAAGTTCGTTACACGTAGGAATCCAGTTGAAGGATCCTGGGTATTGATTACACACGCTTAGTAGCGGTAGATATCGGCCTTGAAGGGACCCTCGACGGTGAGGCCGAGGTACTCAGCCTGGACCTTGCTGAGGGTGCTGAGCTCAGCCTGGCAGTGGTCAAGGTGAAGACGGGCGACCTCCTCGTCGAGGATCTTGGGGAGGACGTAGACACCGACGTCGAGCTTGTCAGTCTTGGCGAACTCGACGTACTTCTCACCCCAAGCCTTGTCGGCGGCCTTGTACAGCATGATCTGGGCAAGGACCTGGTTGGTGAAAGAGCAAGACATAACGAAAGAAGAGTGGCCAGTAGCACAGCCAAGGTTGACAAGACGACCCTCAGCAAGGAGGATGATGTGACGGCCGTTGGGCATGAGGAAACGGTCAACCTGGGGCTTGATGTTCTGGACAGAGCTGGCGTTGGCCTTGAGCCAAGCAACGTCAATCTCGATATCGAAGTGACCAATGTCTGTTTACCAAGTCAGTGATGAATCATTGAGTGAGAGAGTGATATAACTTACTGCAGACGATGGCGTCGTTGGGCATAGCCTCGAAGTGCTCGCCAGTGAGGATATCACGGCAACCGGTGGTGGTAACGAAGATTTGACCGACCTTGGCGGCCTTCTCCATGGTGGTGACTTGGTAACCGGCCATAGCAGCCTGGAGAGCGTTGATGGGGTCAATCTCGGTAACGAGGACACGGGCACCCATGCCGTGGAGGGCCATGGCGCAACCCTTACCGACATCACCGAAACCGGCAACGACAGCGACCTTGCCAGCAATCATGACATCGGTAGCACGCTTGATACCGTCGACAAGGGACTCACGGCAGCCGTAAAGGTTGTCGAACTTGGACTTGGTGACGGAGTCGTTGACGTTGATGGCGGGGACAAGGAGCTTGCCATCCTTGAGCATGCGGTAAAGGTGGTGGACACCGGTGGTGGTCTCCTCAGAGACACCGAAGCAGTCCTTGAGCATCTCAGGGTACTTCTGGTGGACAAGGGTGGTCAGGTCACCACCATCGTCGAGGATGAGGTTGAGCTTCTTGTTGTCCTTGAAGGCAGTGAGCTGCTGCTCGAGGCACCAGTTGTACTCCTCCTCGGTCTCACCCTTCCAGGCGAAGACGGGGACACCAGCGGCGGCAATGGCAGCAGCGGCGTGGTCCTGAGTGCTGAAGATGTTGCAGCTGGTCCAGGTAACCTCAGCACCGAGAGCAGTGAGGGTCTCGATGAGGACGGCGGTCTGGATGGTCATGTGAAGGCAGCCAGCAATGCGGGCACCGGCGAGAGGCTGGTCGGCAGCATACTTGGCTCGGGTCTGCATGAGACCGGGCATCTCATTCTCAGCGAGCTCAATCTCCTTGCGGCCAAAGGCGGCCAGAGAAAGGTCAGCGACCTTGAACTTGTGGGCGGGAGCAGACATGATGAATGGATGTGGAGGAGGAAGGGATGAAAGGGTGGATAGGAAGAAGAGAGAATAGAAAGAGAAGAAGAAGGGATTGAAAAAGTTGAATGGGAAGAGGAAGAATATGTAGGTTGTAGAATCAACAACAGATAACATTGGGCGGGGCAGAGAGAACTGCTTCTATGGGCTGAGAGCCTCTGGAGGGGCCTGGAGGGGGAGGGGTTGACCAGGGCCCAGCAGTGTCAGTGGGGTTTTTTTCGCGGGCGGTGAAGTCAATGGACGGCAAAATGAGGGGCAGAATTTTCTTCTGCCATTGAGGCCAAGCAATTTTGAGGCGGGGCAGAGCAGAAATGCACTCCGATCTTCAGGCTAGGTACTTGTAAGCGGGTGGTTGGCTGGGTGCTGAACCTGGTACCCTCGAAGAGCCTGGCGTTTTGAACTTTGAAGCGCCAAAAGGTACCTCCGAGTGAGGGTGGATCTCAGGGACTCGGAGAATCCACCAGAGGAAAAAATAAAGAGGAGCTTTCTCATGATGGGAAGCTCCTCCAGGTCTTGGTACGAATACGGGACTAGTGAGAAGGAGACCACGTTGATTTTTCTCATTCAATGAGTGGGCAAATGATTAGATGTCTCTTTTACTGTCTATAGTGACTATTCATTCAGTCGTCAATTGATCGCTCTGACTGTGCATATGTAACTTGCTTCGTACAGATGCAGCTTTGGCTGACTTTGACTTGATTGACCCTGGATATTCCCCGCTCGGAAGCCGAGCACCGCTTCACGCGAACACTACGGGTCATTGATCGTCTGAAAGCTACGAACAGACCGACTGATCTGTATATCCGAATATTCTGAGCGGAGAGTCAGCTCGGAGGCACCTCTTTGGTCTCGTTATAAGACTCAGGATGGTAGGTACTATTACTCATCACTTCATCTCATATACCTTTTGGGTGTATAAGTGAGATGAGATATTTATAAGATGAAACCCTGGTCTTGTATTAACCATGAACCACTTCAAATCCCGAGATTATTTGCCGAGTTCACTGAAAGACAAAGCGACAAAGCAACAGTACCAATGAACTTCTAAACGTAAAATTGTTTCAATGCTCTCAGACTATGAGAACTTGTTTGCAGGCGCTATCTACGAAGCCAGCTTTTGATGACCAAGGCAATGCTACAGTCGTGTCCATCTCTTCGTGACCCTTCAACATCAACACATCAACGTCGGGCTGGCCCATCATGTGCTCATCAAGTGCTCCTCTCTTTCTTTCCTTCTTTCTCTCTCTCTCAACGCTTTAAAATCTAGACCAGCACTCGATATTATTCGACATTGTCCGGAACGCCGCCAATGCAAACCATCACTGAGCGTCTCGTATTCCTGAAATCCCCGTCTCGCCCGTCTTCCATCTATTTTGGCATCAAGTTCTCCCGCACAGCAAACATCTTGGCACTGACGTTGGCTGTGAATCCATCCACCTGCTTGCTGTATTGCTCCACCTGCTTCGCGTTCAGCATACCCTCCAGTCTGCTGGGCTCCTGGGGAAGCTTGAACAGTCGCTGCCACTCATCCTCGGGAAGAGGAGCCTGCTTGGCGGCAGCACGTTGGGCGTTCTCAGCCTTGCGCTTGGTCTGCCATTGTGTAATCTTGGTCTGCTCACGACCGAGTTGTCGCTGGTAGAATTGGAAGTTGTTGAGGTCGGTATAGTGAGACTCAATGCTCTCGAGCAGAAGATCGCAGGTCTTCTCGAGGAAGGGGTCGATCGCAAGGTCGAGGTTATCGATAGAGGGGTACAGAGGAGGCTCGAGAGCGCTGCGGTTGAGGTCATCCAGCGATGAGGGCTGCTCAATATCGCCCTTCACGGGAGCGGAAGGAATCTGGTGGAGGAAGGTTGTGAGGAGGTGAGAGTTGTGGACGTTAACAGGGACCTCGGTGAGGATATCCTTGAAGGTGAGCTTAGACTTTTGCAAGCTATTGCTGGTTAGTATCTCTATGTCTGGTCGTGGTAATAGCATCATCGTACCTCTCGGTTGTGAACTTGCCCTCCTTGTAGGCGCTCATGAAAGCAGGGGACAGGCGGAAAGCCCGGAAGGTCAGGTTGCCCTGAGAGCTCTTGCTAGCATCGTGGACGAGGGCGACAGTGTTCTCGTTGGCGCTTTGGTAGTGGAACTGGTTCTCGATGAAGTTCAAGTTGACAAAGTTGCCCATGGTGGCACTTGTATACCAACCAACGTTGTTGGCGTCAACGTTGACCTCCTTGAGGTGTCGGATCATCTCATTTTGGTAGTGAATGTTGTTCTTCTGTCGGGGAGCAGCAGCGGCGATCTGCGAAGCATCGTTCTGGTGGCTGTCGGTCGTAGCGGGGTCGACGGTAGGGAAAGGGAACGTGTTGGTGACCTCGAGGAGACCCTCGTTCTCCATACCAACAATAGCTCCAGTCGCAACAGAAGGGAAAGCCGAAGAGCAGTGCTTGGCAATCTTCATGATAACCTACACCACCGACTGAGGTCAGTCCCATTACCCTTTACTCGGACTTCAAGAGGGGGTCTCAAAGACCAAAAGGTGGGGCATATTCAACTCACCAGAGCCTCGACTTGAACGGCCTGGAAAGGCGCAGCAACAGGCGCATCGTTGGGAGCGTCCGCCATATTGACAAAAATTCGTGAGGATATATTCACGGTGCCGCGAAAGAAGGAGAGAGGTTCGGCGCTACGATCGCGAAAGAGGCGGGTGGTGTTGCAAGGCTTCGGGGCTCTGAAGGTGGGAATATCGAAACTTTTCGTTCGTGTACTCATTTGTGGGCTGTGGGATTGTATAGGCGGTGAGATGCGGCAGATTATATATCCCGCGATTGACGTTACGAGCCGACCTACGATCTTCGTTTATCACTACCAGGTCAAGCATACGGCGACCAGAAAAGATGCCTTTTTTACTCTAATTTACCGACATTACGCTCGATATCATAATACGGAATGGATGTGTACTTTATCTCTCTTATGCGTCTCTTCACGGTCCGTTCTGAGCTGTGGCATTTTGCCCTCGTTCTCAACGTTCTACAGACCTTAATGCCATCAGCTAGAATATCATGAGCAATCTAAAATCTAATTATTGGTTTATTTCGTTTATCATTCTACCGTCTAGTCCGGTTTCCGAGCAAATCATCATTTATCCGAGCAAACGCCATTCTTTTTTCTGTCCCATGTTTTTCTAACCCTCAAGACCGACACCAAACGCCTCATAAGCTTCTTTAATAAAAGGTTTCAGAAGTCTCAAACCTTGTCATCTAATCCTGCCAGGGGATAATCTCCCAGCTCTCGGCGTTATCCCGAATGATAAGTCGATGCTGATCAATCTTCCAGAATGCGTACAAGGAGTGAGTTGCTCCAGCAGCCTTGCGATGAGCTGGGCCTGTACCACCGTTCTTAGCATCTTCCCGCGAACGCCAGACACAAGTCGCCAAGTTGGCCAATTCTGAGTCAGGTTCACCAAACCAATATCTGTTCATGTCAATACAATAGAACTATGCATAAGATGCAATTCCAACTTACTTCAGGAATCCACCGCTCGCCACAGCCTCAGCATGTGCCCCCTTGTCGAGAACGCCAAGGTCAGCATACTCGGTCTCCTTCTTGATTCGTGATCGGAATGCCACGATATAGAACGATGTTTCTTTGAAGGGTTTTCCAGATTCGACCGCGAGACGCTTCACTTCTTCGATCACCTCTGGCCAGTTGAAGGATTCTGTGTATGGGGCTGTCGCATAGTCGTCGCGAAGAACTCGGAATTGACTCAAGGCTCGTGCGAGGAGCTCATTTTCGTTGTCAAGAGTGTTGAGATCGAGCAAATGCTCATGTTCCGTGTATGGTGATTGGATAAGATACCGATGGTTGGCTGCGAGTTCCGGGCTGATATCTCTCACTTCGACTTCGGCAGCTGTCTTGGAAAATATGTCGAGTGATGATGCAGGGGCTGTTTGCACATCTGCAGTTGCCATTGTTGGTTATTTGAGTTTTGCTGTGTAGTTGGGTACCGAGTGCGCAGTCAAGACAAAGTGAAATGTTTTGGGTATCTCGACACACAATGGCAGAAGATGGAAGGGGAATATATGGGACTACGATTCAGGGCCCGACGACGGCGACGGCGAGTCATCAGCAATTTATAGCACCGATACATCTTTACAATCTCTTAGGCGATCAAGCCTTGAATAACGTGCTCAAATGACACCATCCGAGCCGGACGACAACGGTTACACATGTGGGTCGGTGAAGACTGCCTGCCAAAGGGTCGAAGTTACTTACTTGTTAGTGCGGATGGTCGGGCGTCTCAAAAATGGCACTCCTCGAACTAGACCGGTCAAGACTTGTTGCCCGAGTCAGCCATACGTGTTATCTGAAAACCGGAGAATTCTGCAACTTGTTTTTACTGGAATACTTCAAACGGCTTCGCAGAATAACCAAGTACACCGGAATTCTCGTTGTCTCTGAGAGATCCGGAATCTCGCATATCAGAGACATGTATCTATGGCGACTTCTCACCAAACCATGATGAAATACCGGGATCGGCTACAAGTAATGAGCGAGATCCTTCCTTCACCGCCAGAAGAACGCTTCGACAACCGTTTCACCGGTCTCGGGCATTCATGGAAGGACAAGGCGGAGAGTCGGAACAAAGAAGGAATTATACTTTTGTGTACCTAACCAGGGGTCCTTGATAACACGGATGTGAGACTAACGCAGGCCAAAATGCAATGACATGTGCCTGCGGTTGGCGCTAAAAGAAAATGGCCGACGGTACGACCCAACCGACCATCTTGAATTACTACTACACCATACGGATACAATACTACATACTCGAGGTCAGCCGGACACTTGATGAGAATGACTCTTTGTTGGTAGTTGCTTGTCATAGTCGATTTACACACTGTATTCCAAGAAGCATGCCGTAAACTCACTATTAAAGTCAACTATTAAAGTCAACTATTAAAGTCAACTATTAAAGTTCTGAGAAGCTTCGTTTGCACGCATTTCTTTTTAGAGCAGCATAATTAGAAGGCATGATCTTCGTTCTCTCCGTACCCCTCTGGTTATAGTCTAGCCCTATAGAAGACACAATCTGGCATTGTCGAATGAATGCTCTGGATTACGAGCCTCCCTCGGGTTGTCGCACATAACTTTCTGAAGACGTCAGAAGCCACGGGGATGTCGACATCTGATCTACGATCGTGCTCGTTGATCATTGTATAAATTCGTAATTATTGTAATTGTGTGATATAATCCTTTGGGGTCTTTATATCCGTCAATTGATATAGAATTCGCTAGAAAATATGATCGAATGTCTAATTGGTCTATCACAACTTATATCGCACACCCTCACAACGGACCATCGTCCTCCACATCTGTCTTTCCCCTTCTCAACCAAACTTTGGCCATCTCATACGACCCCAGATAGAGTCCACTCCCTAGCATCGTCCACCCGGATCGCAGAGCCGCACCCCGGAAGAATCCCCGCACTCCCCTCTCTTGGTAAACCTCCTTCGAGACAGTCCACGCCCCCTTCTTTGGTTGCTTTCCCTCCATCTTGGCTGCGACTTCGCTCTGGCCTTGTGACGAATTCTCGCTCTGATTTCCAGCGCTCAACATCATCCTCGTCTTGACGACATCACTCGGTGTCGTTATGAATGCAGCTATTGAACCCGCACTTCCAGCACTTAAACCCGTAGCAAGCCCCGTCTCGATAAGCCCCGGCTCCGAAGTTCCGGAGCCTCGCGATTTCCAATATGTTGCTCGCACATGCTCGAATATAGGAAATTGAAGGGCTGTGAATGGTAAATTTCGTGCGACGAGTGCTGTGTAGCCTGTAAAGAGGCGACGTGATACTCCGTCACCGGCCAGCTGACGGAATGCTTGTATGGAGGTGGAAGATCCAGATCGTCCAACCCCATGACCATCATTTTGTAACATCTGAGCATTTTGCTTGATGACCTCTGCTGGTGCGAGGACTAAACAGGATGCCATCTCTGCCACCCCTGAGGCTGCTGAGTGAACCAGGGGTTGTGGTAATGGCGTCGCATTGCCGATGATGCGTTTGGCGCTCTCATATGTCGAGAAGAATAGACCCGCTGTGAATTGTGTAAGCCAGTAATTCCTCATATTTGGTCTTCTGTTACACACCTGCTGGAAGAGTTGCCAGGACTACACTTCCAATGCCCTGGTAGAGTCCTCGTACAGCCCATATGTTCTTTTTCGAGCTGTCGGAATATGTCTTGAGGTAATCTTGACTTTGCAAACGAGTCTTGATGGTATCGAGAGGGTAGACCAAGACATCTACTGTAAACGCTGCAATTGCACCAGCCTATGAGCGTGTGAGTAAGTGTATCCTGATCAAAACTTTGATTCTTTAGCCAGTCTTACAATATATATGTCCGACATGTTTTCCCTGAGACGCCTGCTGCATGTATCGTGATGATGAAATTATTCCAGGTTAGTAGCGAAATATGGACTCTCTTACACTATGAGCTGGTGATGTCATTTATGTGCTTCATACCCACTCTCGGATTACCCTGCACTACAACTCATCATGGAAATATCTCGAGCTCACAGCATGTGAAAAGACATGAAATAGCCTTCAATGAACACATTACTATGGTTTCATTATAATACTCGATGACCGACTTCTCATAGGTCATAAGCAAGTCAATTTATTATGAGAACAACTCCATATCGAGTTCAACGTCTCACTCATCTTGTCTGATAACTCAAGTCAGATATTACGAATCAAAACTACTTTTAGAATTAAGAATGTATATGATCCCATCTCTTGACGCCAGCCCATATACAACCCCATGATTCAATTCAAGCAAGCCGGCGCTTCCCCTGCCGTCTATGTGACTTAATGACTCCAAAACGTCCCAAGATAATAAATCACCAAAATGCTTGCGTTCCCGTCTTTATAAAATGTCCTCTGCTCTATCATAAAATCGCGCCGTAAATCGAATGACAAAGGAAATCATAGCTTGCTCTTTACAGCTGGGGTCGTCTCGTTAACCACTGCCACCACGACACAAATATCATCGACTTTGCCGCCGTGCCAGTTTTCTTGGGGGTAGTATTTGTGGACCTCCTTGGCGAATGGTCCATCAAGTTTTGTGTTGACGCTGGCTCGCTTGGCAGCTGTCACGATTTCCGTAGCGAGTGCGCTCTGGAGTGTAGCTGTTCGTTTGCCTTCGGAGGCTTCAGGGAACTCAACCAGAGGCTCTAGCGAATCCGCAACGCGCACACCACCAGCATCAGTCATTACCCAGGCGCCTGTGGACACCAGAACTCGACTGGCGATTCGTAGAATATCTTGGTTAAAGAGATTGTCTAGAACACCGTCGGTCGCAAGAACAAGAATATCGCCGTGACGTAGCGCGTGCTGGGTAACGTCAGCATCCCTGGGAAGGTCGCTAAGCTGAGCACCACCAAACGCTGCCATGCGAGCAGCAACGCTGGGAGGTACAAGGGATAGTTGGAAAGGAGTATTAAAGGCGTGCGTTTGGGGTTCGGAATATGTGTGAACTCCATTGAGTCGAAGTTGCAAGAAGCCGGAATCACCAAGGTTGGCAACGTCCAGGTTTCCATCTGCTCCAGCAATAGCCACACACGCTGTGCTTCCGCCAGCGCGGAGACTGTTGTCGTTACAGATTGCTTCGTATCCCTTCTGCATCAACTGTCTTGCTGTCAAGGGAGGCTCTGAGCTAGTCTGGTGTTCGTGGGCAGCCAATGCCATATAATCGCAAAATCCGTGTGAGAAATCAGCGGGGTCGACACCGGAATCTACCCAGCCCCCAACACCATCAGCAACACCAAAGGCTACTGACCCGGAGTCGTTGATCCGGCTGACGAAGAAGGCATCGTGTCCAGACTCAGGTCGAGCGGAAGGTCGACGGTTTCGAGGGGGCTGAATGCGATTGTATGGGTTGAAGTGGAAGACGTGAGTGGAGGGGTCGTATGGCCTGTCCTTGGCAATGAAGGAGGATGCGACATGATAAGAGAATCGAGGAGCATCGGTGGAGGTGGAGTAGAGTCTGGAGCGAGGGCACGAACTCATTGCGACATGAGGATGAGCACGGAGTCCGGAGCAGGATTGCGTCGAAGCTGGCACAGTTAGAATGGAGGGTACTCGGGTTTCATAATAGCAATGCGACCAACCCTTAGCAAGCGTTCGCAATGAAGCCGTAGCAAGTCGATTGTAGGGTGCAGCCATGGAGGGCTAGAAAGTGGATCGTCCAGAGACAGGAATCGATGCGAATAGTGACGGTTCGGAGCGAGGATCGGAGGAGGATTAAAATATTGGTGACGATAAGACTTTGATAGAAATTACAGAGAAATCATCTTTGCCAAGGAGATCGTAAGAGAAAAAATTGGTGTCATGAGAGAAGTGGGATCGTGAACGGAGAAACAAAGTTGTTGAGCGCCGATTTACCAACTTGTTATCTAATCTTGACTGGCCAAGCAAAGCAAGCCCCTCCAATGGATATCCTTTCACAATAAGTTAACCAATTCCTCGGAACGAACAGGCAAGCCACATATGCAAGATAAAAGGAGGCGGTGCATGGTTCACAGCCACTGACTGCATGCTTCTCCAATATTTTCCCGGATTCTCATCTCCGCAATTATTGATACCCGCTGTTGATCCGCGATCTATATCCGTGAGCAAGGCAAGTCACGTGGTTTCACGAGCGCTGTTCCTGCCGATTCCGAGACCAGCGAAGCCGAAGTTGACAATCGCAAATTTGTGATTGGCCAGAGGTCATCCGTAGGTCCCAGTGTAAACTGCAATAACCGAGGAAGGTTTGCCAACCCAATACATGACGACGAGAATCCTCGATACGCCACACTTTGCGAATAGACAATTCAACTCTATCGGAGGAGATTGCACGGCATTTCTTTCCTGTCAATTGTCTGACCACAGCTCCAACTAAACATTGCGAAGTTTGACTGTCCTTCTCCTCCGGCCCCAATCGCAATTGTACTTCCTCGATTCGATTCTTCGTCAAGATGGCTGCTCTTCGATCTTCTTCCCGACTCGTCGGAGCCTTCTCAAGGACGGCTGCTTTCCGACCTGGCGCTGTCTTCACTCGTTCTATGGCCTCAGTTAGCGAGCCTCCCAAGGACTCTAATGCCAACCTCAAGTCTTTCCAAATCTACCGATGGAACCCCGATACCCCCAGCGAGAAGCCTCGTCTTCAGACCTACACCCTGGACCTTAACAAGACTGGACCTATGATTCTCGATGCCCTCATCCGAATCAAGAACGAGCTCGACCCTACTCTGACCTTCCGACGAAGTTGCCGTGAGGGTATCTGTGGTAGCTGCGCCATGAACATCAACGGACAGAACACTCTTGCTTGCTTGTGTATGTACCCCTTCAGCCGGGTCGCATGCGGCAAATCATGTCGGAAATTGAAGTGCTAACGTATTACCAGGCCGAATTCCCACTGAGGCTGCTTCCGACGTCAAGATCTACCCTCTTCCTCACACCTATGTCGTCAAGGACCTTGTCCCTGATTTGACACATTTCTACAAGCAGTACAAGAGCATCAAGCCCTATCTTCAGCGCGATACCCCTGCCGAAGACGTACGACCCCTTTCTCACCTACGGAATCTTACATTTACTAACCCAATTCTCAGGGCAAGGAGTACCGACAGACCAAGGAGGACCGCCGTAAGCTCGATGGTCTATACGAGTGCATTCTCTGCGCCTGCTGCTCTACCTCATGCCCATCTTACTGGTGGAACTCTGAGGAGTACCTTGGCCCCGCCATCCTTCTCCAGTCTTACCGATGGCTCGCCGACTCTCGTGACCAGCGCACCGCCGAGCGAAAGACCAACCTCGAGAACTCGATGAGCCTGTACCGTTGCCACACTATCCTTAACTGCACACGAGCCTGCCCCAAGGGTCTTAACCCTGGCAAGGCCATTGCAGAGATCAAGAAGCAAATGGCTTTCGGCAACTAGATTAACAAAACCACGAATATGTCGCGAAAACGATGTGACGATTGGAGGGGGAAGCGAAGCATTTAAAGGGTTGTCGCAGAGCAAAATCTGCGCATGAGATTATTAGGACTTTAACCCTGTGTATAGGCTATGGATGGGAGTTCCACGCTGTGTTCTATAGCAAACTTGGCAATATTATTTTCTTGATCGTTCACCCATGGTTCCTGTACTGTTATCGAGTTTCTTGTGTTCGTTCGGATATGATTCTGTAAACTGACTTTAGCTACGCTCGCCACCCCCGACCTTACAATAACGTACTCGAGCACCTCGCAAAGCCTGCCCGTGTTTGAGAAAGAGCACCATATACAGATCAACAGAGACTCAAGAACCTGGAAAACATCCCGACAGCCGCGATTCTGACCCCCCGCCCTGGCTGCCTCAGTTGCAATCGCCGACCGAGACCCCGTCTAACGTCGATACTTTTCAATTTGACCTCGAGCTCAAGCTTCGAGTCGAAACTATCATTCTTTCTGAACTGGCCCCCTCACACGATCTCTTGGCTATCTCATCACTTCTACAACACGAGTCTGGCATGAAGACAGCGAGTGCTGACCCCCAATGATCGACATACGCGACATGATCAACAAATAATGCTACGTGACACATTCCGTTATCTTACAAGGATGAGAAAGACCGGCAGTTTTTACATGAAGTGATATAGGGGTTGGTTGAAGCCGTGTACAGTACCTGCAGAGCGGCTTCGGGACGGTTTATAGTGGCTTTTAATGATGGAACAACTTGATTCAAAAGTGTATCTAGAGCAAGTGGATCAAGTCATGTACCGGGATGTTTAAAATGTGGCTTCGGAGAATTTGCAGACTTGAATCGTAACTATGATACCCAGAAGCTTGTCTGAACTCAACCTTGCTTCCGTTCTTTTGACATGCGTACGACTGTGGCCTCGGATCTTGAGGTGTTATTAAGATTCCTCACAACAGTGATCAACCTCCGTGCATCAAAAGATCCTTTCATCGAGCAGGGAATCACAGTAATTCTCGTCAAGACCATCTGACATGACAGGCGGCAGTTAAGTGCATGAGCTTGGTGGCTGGTATGTTTGTGACGTTCATTTCTTGTGAGCCGAGACATTATGTTTTGATGAAAAACACCAGCATCTTGGTGTTTGGTACTTGAATCAAAGACATACTTAAATCTTCTTCACGACCACGTTGCACATGTTGAAGATCGCCATCATGTCTCACAACAACTGCCGGCCTGCGGAATGCTGAACCGCGTATGCTAGTCATGATGCTCAGTTTGAAGTAGATGCTAAAGTGAATGTTGATATCAGTTTGAGCATTTGGTTCTATCGTCGAAAAATCTTAATTTTATGGTAGGGGCTGAATAAGTATAAAGTCTGGTAACTCCTACCTACAGTAGAAGACAAACCTTGATATCACCATCCACGACTTCACAACTTAGACCTTACACTTCATCTTCACAAACCACCTTACCTACCCAAAAGCTCATAATGTTCTCCAAAGCCATCATCACCGTTTCCGCTATCGTTGGCCTTGCTGCCGGGGTACCTTTCAGCACCAACAGCACCACAAGTGCCTGTCCCACCCTTTGCGTGGATGCTATTAACGACTGTGGTGTCATGTACGGAGCGTAAGTTAATCGAACCGAGCGTAGAATATCCCAGTTGCTAATTTACTAGATGCTATCCTATTTGCTCTCCTCAGCTGTATCCTACACCACCGCCATGCACTCCTAGCACACCAATTACTACACCTACCATCACCCCTATCACTCCAGACATTACCGTCACTCTTATCACACCAACCCCTGAGTCCGTTACGAACTCGACTCTGTAAACGGGATGCTACTGATCCTGATTTGGCTTGAGATGGCAAGAGTTTGGCGATGGAACGATGGAACTGTTTGACATTGGAAAGCTGTATCTTTCAGGATGATATCCTTTCCTAGGCATTCAAGATTGTTATTAATCTAGCTATACAACACGTTCTACTCTAAAACTACCTAGACCTCTCCCAGAACTAGTAGTAGGCATTGCCTGGTGTGCTTGGACTTCGTGAATAATCGTGTACCGTTCCTGGGAACGCACCAACTGGTGCTGAAGGTCCACCTTTGACATCGTCGTCTGAACTTAGGTCATCGACATATGTATCATCGTCTTCAGGCGGTGTGCGCATGGCTTCGAGAATATCCCTGTCCAGCGAGGGCACTTCGTAGGGCTTGAGTGTATGAATCTCTCGCCCTGACGGCATCTTGCTGAGGAGTGTGTTGATGGGGGGTATTGCTTGAGTGTTCATCTGGCACAGATGTTAGCGAATAACATATTATTCTTGATATAGTGCTTACCGTATCGTTAACTTTGTTCCACTTGGCATCGAGCATCTCTAGTACTCGAATCTCCTCCATCTTACCAGCATCACTTCCCCATGCAGACTCCTTATCCACACGTCGATCCTCGCGCTTTTCTGTTAAATCTTTCTTTAACCGACTGAAGCTTAGTCCCTTCTTGTTGTTGTCTTTGATCTCAACACCTAGCTCTGATAAGCCGGCACGAACCCATCCAATGCCATCTGCAACCTGACCGCCTATCTCGGCATCGACCCCAAAGAAACGACACGCGCGAGCTCGACATGTTCGGCGAAGATCTTCTAGATATTTCAGAAGAGCATTATTGATCTTATGCGAACCAGAACCGGCTGTGCTGCATAGGGATGATGCCTTGGCTGCATGCTCTGAGGCTGCTAAACACAGCCGGGCATAAAGATGGGCGCGAACTTTTGGAATTTCAGGGGCCTTGAACATCCACTCCTTGTCGTTCTTGTTGCGGTCCTGAGCGACTATTGCTGGATACGGATCGTCTTTAAGAACGGCTAGTAATGTAGCTTCAGCCAATGCTAGAGAACACAAGGCTCGAGCTGTTCCGGGAGCAACATCGGGACATGGAGGGGTAGCTGTAGCGTGCTCCATCCGACCTGCGAGATAATCATACACGGAAGCAGCTTCAAGGAGACATTTCGTTGCGGTTGTGACTGCATTTGTTCGCTCCTGGGCCCCGAGAAACTCGCTACTGGTTGAATAAAGTGGCTGTAAGGCAGATCGAGCTGTCAGAACATGAGAGAAGCCCAGAGTCGAAAGTACAAAGGCAACTTCATGTTCCAGTGACAAAATCTTTACTCTGGCTCTCTCACGTCCTGGAACGACTTCTCCAGATAAAGTTGGTCTCCATTCGATAGCCGGGGGCGTCTTTTGCGTAACGATAGCCAGACCCTTGTTACTTAGACCGTCGTCCACTGCTAGCAGGTATGGGATATAGCCATTGACGCTGGAAATGACTGTGTTTAGATTTGAGACTTGAGAGCTTGGAGGAAGTCTCTTGTGCTTTTTCAGGGCATCTCGAACTACCCCACGATATGTGCTGGCGTTGAGGGGCAGTGAAGGATGAGACTCGGAGCTGAAGCTTGATGAGAATGAGAAAGCCGAAGTCGTGGGGAGAATGAAAGGGAAGGGCATTTTAAATAAGAGATCTCACTCTGAGGTTGAGTATAGAGAGATTTGCAGTAACAGAAAGAAGAGAGTCAAGATCAAGTTTTGAGTTCAATTGCTTTGCCAAGCTCTTGGTCCAGGTCCAGGCCTGACGATATCACCATACTATTAGTACTGTGCGCATATCAACTGTTTACGCACTGCTCAAGTGACGTCTCTGTCCTGGCTCCGGGGTTCGGAAGCTCCTTTTCGGCCGGATGCTCACTACAATTGAAGCTCCACCAAAATTTCCGGGGTCGCATTGGATGTCATTTACTAAGTTAGAGCTTCGCTCCACGCACGCTCTCTCCTCCTCCTTCATCAACCGAACCACTCTTGTTAATGACGACTCTCGCTATCTCCAGGTGACAATGGCTGGTCCTTCTCCGTCACCGCACAAGCCTCGTCGCAAGGCTAATACCAAGAAACCTGGCAATGGCAATGGCGGCAGCGAAAAGGCCCCTCGCACAGAAGCCCTAGTACGGGCGCCCGCGTTCCCCCTCGCAGCGTTTCTGTGGCCTGCGCGGACTTCTTTGTCGCAATGGGAGGTTCTTCCTGTGATTCTCATGGTGGTCGGTCTTTTTCGATGGGCTGCTGGTCTGTGGGGATATTCTGGTAAGGATGGCCGCTTCGACTTGACCATCATGACACCTTTCGCTAACGAGGAGCTTGATTTGCAGGGTTCAGCAAACCGCCCATGTTTGGAGACTACGAAGCGCAGCGGCATTGGATGGAGGTCACGACACAACTTCCCATATCGCAATGGTATTTCCACGATCTTCAATGGTGGGGTCTCGACTATCCTCCCCTGACTGCCTACCACAGCTGGCTTCTGGGCAAGATTGGCTCTCTCATCGATCCCTCGTGGTTCGCGCTCTTCACCTCTCGAGGAAACCAGGACCCCAACCTCAAGATCTTCATGAGAGCAACAGTCATCATCTCGGAGTACCTCATCTACGTCCCAGCCGCCATTGTCTTCGTGCGACGATACAGCAGACTTCAAGGGGTTACCAACTGGACAGCATGGCTTGCGCTCGTCGCGATCCTGATGCAGCCTGCCACCATTCTTATCGACCATGTTCACTTCCAGTACAACACTGTTATGCTCGGATTTGTCATGGCGAGCATGTCGAGTATGCTGGCTGAGCGCTACAAGTGGGCTGCTGTCTTCTTCGTCGGCGCGCTGGGATTCAAGCAGATGGCTCTGTATTATGCCTTCAGCGTCTTCTCCTATCTTCTCGGCCGCTGCGTCTACCCGCGACTTAACTTTACCAGGCTCTTTGGAATTGCTCTTGTTACAGCTGTTTCTTTTGCTATCCTAATCCTGCCTCTGGTTCTTGGTACACTCTACGACAAGAGCCAGGGCATCGATGCTCATGGAGATTCCAAGGATTCTCCTTCACTTCCCCTATTTCCTCAGCTAGTTGAGATTCTAGACACTAAAGCCTTTTATTGGCCTATTGTGGAACAGTTGGTTCAGATGGTCCACCGTGTCTTCCCATTTGCGCGTGGTCTGTTTGAGGACAAGGTCGCCAATTTTTGGTGCGCCGCCAATGTCGTTATAAAGCTCCGACAGTGGCCAACAGCTCTTCTTCAGAAAGCAGCTCTTGGTGCTACTCTTGGTTCGATTATCCCACCTAACATTATCCTCTTCCTACGACCACGAAAGTCCACACTGCCTTTGGCATTTGCCGCCACAGCTTGGGGGTTCTTCTTGTTCAGCTATCAAGTGCATGAGAAGAGTATCTTGCTTCCATTGATGCCCATGGCCTTACTTCTGGCTGGAAAGCACGGGCTGAACAAGGACACACGAGCTTGGGTGGGTTTCGCCAACCTCTTGGGAGTCTGGACTATGTTCCCTTTGCTCAAACGGGTTGACCTGAGAGTTCCATATGCGGTTTTGACCCTCCTCTGGTCCTACCTGCTGGGTCTCCCACCGACCTCTTTGAGTGCCTACTTCCAAGATGGCCAAGCTGCCTGGTTGCAATGGGGCACAGCATTACTGCATCTGCTGTTCTATCTCGCCATGGGCGCGTGGCATGTTCTTGATACATTTGTAACACCTCCTGCTGATAAGCCCGACCTCTGGGTCGTGGCGAATGTTGGAATTGGTGCTGCAGGTTTCATTATCTGCTATCTTTGGTGCTTCTTTAAGCTTATCCAAGAGAGCGACCTACTGCCTGGAGGCTCAACAAGTAAGAAGGATAAAAAGAGCAAGACCTTGTAGAGAGTTTTTTTTGTCGATAATAGATTTCAATACGATTTTGATTTGGCGTTACCTCTCCATGTTGTCCAAACTGCTAGAACGGGCTTGTTCAACTTGTGTCCTACTCTGTACCAGGCTATTCGTTAATGGGTGTAACTCTTTTGACATTCCATCTCGTCTATTGGAATCATCAACCGTTGTGTTTGGGCAGCAACTCCTTCAAAAAGCCATGTTGATAGTGGTTGACCAAGGTCGACGAGCAACGCTTGGTTGTCGATTGATAGGCTGCTTCCACACGACTCAGCTCGTTGGACACAGGGCGGTGGCAGCAATGAACAAATTCTTACTCTCTCATTGACTTGGCAGCTTATAGGCAGACACGGCCGGCACTATTTCTAGTTAGAGAGCACAACCACCCTTGGGGCAATAACTCTTGGTCTTTCAAGTCTCGAGAAGAATTGCGAACTGCACGTATTTGCAGAAAAGACCTTGGCTAGATGACTGGATAAGAGCGCTGTATGATTTTGTCAGACTTAAGATAGACATAAGCTGAGATATTACCGAAGATTATTGTCCTCTCGTTCAGTGACGACAAGATCTGTGGATGACTATGAGATCAGAGATCATGGAAAGATAGCAAAGATGATCCATCATGTGACATCGAATACAGAGTATCTTTGGCTGATTGCGAACCATCAAAGTCTGCTGATAGGTATTTTCTTGCTGACACAGGCTGCAGGAACCGTTCCAGCGTGACATTTGGCAACAGAAGGATTCAAGAAGGGGTTTGAATCTCAAGTACGGCAGATGAAGGAGTTGTTCGGATGAATGCGACTCCCGTTCAAGGCGCAGCCATGGACCATCATGTTTTCGACACCGAGACTGAGAACACGGCCTCATCCTTCTTCGTATTAGAGAAGTTTGTGACGAGGTAAGCTCCAGGCCATGATGAAGGATGACAATATGCTTAGATCTTCCTGCTGCATCACCACTGAGAGCTTGTCATTGCCACAGCAGAGGTTCTTTACCATGAACCTCAGAGAATGGCCATTTTCATGGCATCAAAGGTTAGAAGGCCTGAAGGAGCTGGCTTTGCCAAGTGTACAAGTAACCAAAGGTTTAAAATATGCATGTGCTTCTTCACTGGGGTTTGATCCGATTTGAGAGCCTGGTCGAGATGATTGCAGATCTTTGCTGACACTAGGTCTTTTGGGGAAGCTGGGAGTCGTTCATTTGGAATTTCACAATCTACTTTACTTCATCATCAGTGTCAGTCTTGGTAACCAGTGCTAGAAAGCCAAGGAGTGATCATATCGAAATACGATGCACGCATGCACTCTCAAATCTGCAAGGTCGGGAATAAGATGCTGATTCTGGAAACGTGTGAGAAGGGGCAAGATTCAAGACTCTTGGTTATCCAACCCACGAGGCAAAATAACTTTGGGGTGAGGTTGCATGCTTCGAGGAGGAGAAGAAGAAGTATTGGGGGCCAAATGGATTGGGAGAAGAGATTGTTGATCTGGATCATATGCCAATGACCGAGGATCTACCCGATGTCTATTGGTGGAGAAGAGTCTTGTCGAGTAAGATTTTATGCAGGATAACTTATCATGGAGTTGTTCTCGTTCACAGGCGAACCACTAGATAAGTACCAAGTTTTGGCCGATATGACGAGATATGTGATTGACGAGTAAGACAGAGCTGAGAGCGAGCGAGGGACTTGGAAGGACGCGTGGAAAAGACCCGAGAAACGAGAGACAAATTTGCAGGGCAAGGATATATAATCCTTGCCTTGCATTAACCGATTTTACATGGCATTTGGAGAGGCCATAACTATGGTTATAAACATGGTGATGTAGGTGAGGATAGACCCCAAAGTCCCAATTTGATCAACCGAGCCAAGAGAAACGCAACGTGTCACTGCTGGGTGAACAAATGTTACATTTATCATCCCGCGGCCTGTACAGTACAGTACAATATAGTGCTATTAGGTAGTATTAGATGGTGAGTCTTGTATAAGGCTGAGACGATGTTCATAGCGGATTGCGGGGTGGCTGGGGATAAAACTTGGGTTAATCCACAACGGGCCAACAGCTCCGAAAGAAAGAAAGACACAAACCTCGGTCGTGTTGCTCAGCCTTTGTTATGGAGTTGCAGTGCAGCTCCAACTGCAGGCAAAAGAGAGAGTAGACCGTAGAGAAGAGGTGAGGTTGAAATCTTGGGCCCCAAAATAACTAGTGTCCGTTGCTGCAGCGCTTGGCATGGGCCATGGATACTAAGCCCAGCAAAAATGCAACCTCAAATTGCTGCTTATTAGTTGAGGCTGGTGCTGACTGGTCGGATATAGAACATCCCTACATATAATCCTTGGATAGTGCTGACTGTGTCGGTAACGGTACCTTGTTCGACAGTCTGAGTCCAGCACAGCACAGCAGAAGTCGAATTTGGCTAATAAGCTGACAGTGGAGATTAGGAAAATCCTTTGAGGAAGAAAGACTTTTTCTACTGTGCTGCAGTGTACAGTACTAGAGTACGTAGAATATGTAGAGTACTTTGGTCTGGTTGTAGTGGTTGGTGGGAGACTTTTAAGTCTAGGCTTAAGCATAGTGGCCAACTCTATCTTGAAACTAACAAAGCCCACGATCACGACTTACACATATACAGTATGATTTTCAGTAACGTAGCTCGAGCAAAAGAACGAAAAGACAGCAACAGATCAATGCTTCCTTCGTGAAACTCATCTCAATCTGAACAGGGCTGAGTTACCTAGTGGGATCGCCGAGAGAGACAGAGACGAAAAAGTGAGCGGGCTTTGGCCATCTTGGCTCCTTTGTTCACCACTTCTAACCCATGCATCCCATCCTCCACCTCCACCAACAAGACAGGCCAGGCCCATATACGTAGATACGGGAACTCGTAGA
This sequence comes from Fusarium xylarioides, assembly GCA_013183765.1. Classification (NCBI taxonomy): domain Eukaryota; kingdom Fungi; phylum Ascomycota; class Sordariomycetes; order Hypocreales; family Nectriaceae; genus Fusarium; species Fusarium xylarioides. The sequence goes on from SRZU01000189.1 coordinate 63,761, forward strand.
GCAGATCCACAGATAGAAACAGATGGTGTGCTGAACCGAAGCAGCGAAGCAGAGCTGTGCATTCGCTCAGCCCCCAGAAACTCTCAACGCCCCCTAGTCTTTTGACCCGAAGCCAAGAGATGCTCGAGCTGTCTGCTGTCAGCCCTCCTTATCCCGTCTTTGTCTAGCCCTGCCTCCTCCAATATCCTCCATCCCATCCCCTCCCCTGTCATGTCATGTCATGTACTGCCCTATGAGTTCACCGTGGTACAACGGCAAGGTAAAAGGGACGAGGGTTACCGTTCCCGTCTGTCGTGGACTGTGACATTCTCTCTCTTCATTACTCAGCTCCTCCCGCCTCGTTTCTCCTCCTACTCCTCCTCTTTCTCTTGTTTTGTTTCTGTTTTGTTTCGTCACTTTCACTCTTGACCTTGGAAACCTAGTTTGCTATACTCACGCTGTTCCTCAGTGGTAACTAATTCACAATGGTTTCAAAGTCATTGCTAGTCCTCGCGGCGGCTCTCGCTACGGCCTGGGCTCAGACAACAACAGACGAACCTACAGCAACAGCTGAGGAGTCTTCCACAGGAACTTCATCTGGACAGGCTGTAACACACACTGTCAATGTTGGAGCAGTAAGTTAACATCGTGACCACATAAAGACACATCAATGCTGATTAGTATACAGTCGGGTCACAAGTTCACACCAAACGAGGTCAAGGCCGATGTTGGCGATATTATTGAATGGCGCTTCTATCCCACCGACCACTGGGTTATTCGAGGAGATTATGACAACCCTTGCATCCCCTATGAGTATATCGGAGTGAACCGTCAGGGTTTCTCAAGTGGCACACAAAAAGTCCAGGCCATCACCGATGATGTAAGTTGATCAAGTCTCTCAGTCTCGTCTCGAGTCAAGACAAGATGCTAACACTCAAACAAAGGGCCCTCGATACCGAGTTCGTGTAAACAACACTGATCCTTTTTTCTTCTACTGCGGAGCTCCAGAATCCTGCTCCAAATGGAAGATGATGGGTGTCGTCAACCCTGTAAGATCTACACTCTCACATACATGGTACCGATAAACTAACATAACATCCAATAGTCCAAGAATGAGACAATTGAGGGATGGCTCAAGAACGCAGAGGACGTCGACATGCAACTACGACCCGGAGACCCTTGGCCAAAGGAGGGAGAGTCAACTTCTACTGGCGCAACATCTGAACCGACCGCCGACAACAGTGATGAGGATGACGAGAGCAGCGGCAGCGGCAAGAAGTCTCTCTCTACTGGAGCCATCGCTGGTATTGCCGTCGGCGGTGCTGCTGTTCTACTTCTTGCTGGTGCTCTCCTCTACCTCTGTGGACGACGAGGTGGCTTCGACAAGGCCTATCGCAAGAGTTTCCGCAACAGTGTTCCTTCTGCCCCTCCAGTTGTCGAGAACCCTTACTCGCCTCACCCAAGTGTCGCCGATCCCTGGGCTGCTCAAAAGAGCCCTGGTCTTGTGGCTGCTCCTTACGGCCAAAGCCCTCCTCTCAGCCCTCACCAGTCGATTCCATACGGAACACACCCCGGTATGGTTGCTCAAGATGGAACCCCCATTTCATACCAGTAAGTTTCTCTACTCTGACTCTCACCTGCTTGTTCTAACTCTGTGCAGTGAGGGCTATCATCAACCGCCCATGGCCGCTTCTCCCGCTACAACTCCCAAGCCTCACGAGCAAGTCGCCCCCGTGGAACTCCCTGGCTCTCCAGACCCCGGCCATTCTCCTCTCCCCGCGTACAACAACAACAATGACGGAAGGGGATTCTCATGGAACGGGGATGAGCAGGGATACCGTCCCACGAAATAGTTGTCACGTATGCAAAATCCAACAAGGCAGGTCGTACATATTGCGGTGGATGCGAATCACTATAAAGCGGCGTTCAACGGGAGTGTCATGTTACACGGGAGTTCTTTAGGGAGAGCATTTTGTAACGATGCGGTTTTTGTGCTTTTTCGAAAACTCACTTATACTTTACGATATCAGAGATTTTTAATCTTGTGGATGGCTTAGGGATATCTCAAATCTCATACCCTTGACTTGGATTCAGTCATTCACAATTATAGCTTGTTAGTACTATGAAAACAATAAGTTATTTTACCATAAGAGTTGATTAAAGTGTACCAATTTCAAGATCTAAAGGCACCAACTATGATACAATAACTCATCAAACTTGCCCTGAAAACAAAGACTTGGATGAGATGAAATTGAATCGTGCACTGGGAGATTGACTCGAGACAACAAAGAATTTGCAGTTGGTGCTGAAAATTGCTGAAAATTGCTGAAAATTGCTGAGGTCAATGCCTAGTCTCAGATCCTCGAAGGCCAAGCTCAATTTGATTACCAGATGAAGAAAGCACAGGAGAAACTTGAGCCGCTGAGGTCATATGAGAACAAATGAAAGGCTTGAGGACTTGTTCCAAGTCGTAATTGACTGATGAAACTAATCATGTTTGCACACTACGGACATCGCCTAACAACACATGGTCGAGCAATGATCAGTGCAGTTTGACCAAGCACGCCAATGTTACGCAGAAACAACTGACTGCTTAGAAAAGGTCAGTAAATTTGAGGGTAACTGAGGCGATAAAATATGGTACTGACGAAACTCTACAATGAACTTGGGGGCTTGGCTCGCTCATCGTTGTTGGGCCCCTGAACCAAGGCCTCAAGATTTTACTTCCAAAGGAGCTGGCCAACGAAATGAGAATCATTTCTGTATCATCATCATCAGTCACAGGGTAAGTTGTTTGATGCCACACGTCGTCAGACCGAACAGTCATACTTCACAAAGGGTGGCATACTAGAAACCCTAATTAGAACCAGTTGGTGTGGCTTTACCGAAGCATGACAGTGCACCAAGATATGCTTTCACGCAACATCATTCACAGTGGAACCAAGATATTCGAAGAGCCGAACCGCCTTTTTAATTTTCATAGACCGTATTTATCCCATTTTTACAGAGACCCAATCCAGCCATGAGTGGCCAATCCATCCACGCCAGTGACACGTAAGAACTGGTGAACAACCCGTGCGTAGCATCTTCGAAATTCGTGAGGGGGCGTAACCGTGCAGATCTTTAGATAGAGATCGCTTAGTCGAAGAGACCGAAGCCCATATCCTCGTCGGACTCCTCCTTCTCGGACTCCTTGTCCTCCTCCTTGGCCTCCTCAGCGGCACCGCCAGCGGCGGCACCACCACCAGCGGCGGCACCACCAGCACCGCCGGAGGGAACGGAAGCGAGCTTCTCAGAGCCCTCAGCAATGAGCTGTATGATATGTTAGTACAGTAAGTCTCAGTGATCATCGTTGAATCTTACCTCCTGGATGTCCTTGCCCTCGAGCTCGGAGATCAGGGTGTTGAGGCGCTCGTCGTCGGCCTCAATGCCAACGGACTCGAGAACGGCCTTGACATCAGCGGCAGAGGGGGAGGTGTTGCCTCCGAGGCCGAGAAGAAGGTAAGCTGCGAGGTGCTTCATTTTGATAGTGGTTTCTGATTCAAAAGATATTAGAAAAAAGTTCTTATTGAAAAGATGTTGCAGCTCGTCCGGTCCAAGCAGGGGGGAAAGAGCACAGTTATATACTTACATCTGAAGTCGGAAGAGAACACGAGAAATCAATCACTTTAACCGCAAATTGGGCGGAGACTGAAACCTTCGAGTTCGGTGGTGAGGTTGTTCGGTGTGACAAAAAGTAGAAAAGTTCGCGATCCCGTGAAAGCTAAAGGCGATTTTTGATCCTGTGGGAAATACTTTTGAGACAGTGTGGTCACGTGTGGCGGGGTTTTTGCAGGACTCACGCCGAAAGCACCTGAACCTTGAGACTCTGATGGTCATAACGGGGGAAGATCGGAAGAAGACAAACGCCGGATCCGTTAGACGCACCGCCACAAATACCACATTCTCCACGTGACTGCGCTCAGCCTGTGGCGCTTTCCTGATTTCATGGCCTCGCCCATAAAGTTGGCTGGTGACTGATTCTTTGCTCTTCACTAACTGTGTGTTTTCCTCTTCTTTTGTTTCGTGATCGCCTGTATTTCAGGCGTATTTGATGAGATTTTCGAGCGAATACGACCACGAATAGCCCTTCTATCGACTCTGCGCCTCTTATCACCAGAAAGTCTTAAACTCGAGAGTTTAACGACGTCAAAAAAGTGCCTGACGACAGACCGAGTGAACAAGCTTTTGCCAGCCGCTCAATGACTCACAATCCACGCCTGAGGCTACTTGTTCCTCTCTGTCTTTGAGGACTCGGGTCAACTGATATTTTTTAAGTTTTTTTTACTACATTAACGACGCGATGCCGGTGAGTAACTGTCCGGAGGCAAACTTCGTGAGTATCAGGAAAAAGTTGACCATGGCTTTCAAGATTGGAGACCTCCTGGCCCAGATCAGCGGTGGTGATGAGGGATCTTCCGTACCCCCCAAACAGGGCCTGGTCCGGTCCAACACGTTACCCAAAAGGAAGGCCGACGATGATCCTCGATCGAGTATTTCAAAGGCACCTCGAGTGACCACATTATCCAGTACCGTGGCACCACGAACGACACAATCCCCTACTGCTGTCTCAAGACCTAATCTCCCATCACGACCCGCCGATAGATCGATACCTTCACAACGACCCTCGAACCCCTCGAATGGTGGTAGTAAACCTACCGTCTTGTCGTCCAAGCCCATGAATGGGGGTAACAGGGTCTCCAAACCCGTTGCCCCCAGCAGACCGTCACCGGGTCCTGCTAGCGCATCTTCAGCACCACCGAAGAAGGGGTCTTTCGCTGAAATTCTTGCTCGGGCTCAGAAGGCCCAGCAATCGATGGGGCAAGTTGGCAAGATCCAACACAAGAAGGTTGAAGGTGGTGCGTTAAAGAAGGTCAAGGAGGAGCCGCCGGCAAAGGTCGATCCTCGAGCAGCCAAAAATATGAAGCAACGCCCAGCACCTGCTCACGCAGGCTACTCCGGTACAGCGAAGCCAGGTCAAAGGCCAGCTCAACGGAATGGCGCACCTGTGTCTGGAAACGGAAGGGATCCGCGTAATGGAAAACCCCTGCCTCCGTCAAAGGCAGAACGTGGCAAGATGGCCGGCAGCAAGTCATCAGGTAGAGCCGCACCCCCTGAGGAAGAGACCAAGAAGGTGAAGAAGGCTGCCATGGCTACGACTGGTTATACTGGCACAGCCAGACCCAGACCAGGAGGTGACGCCGGCAAGAAGAAGAAGGAAACCCCTCGTGGTGGCGCATTACTCAGCGCCCCGCGAGCTCCTCGTCCATCGCGTTCAAAGTCACGGTTTGAAGATGATTACGATGAGGACCTGGATGATTTTATTGACTATGACGATGAAGAAGACGACGGTGGTCCACGATATGATTATGCTTCCGATGGTTCTTCAGATATGGAGGCGGGCATGGATGATATCGACGACGAAGAGCGGAAAGCAGAGCGACTTGCCAAGCTCGAGGATCTCAAAGAAGAGCGACTCGAGAAGCAGCTCAAGGCCGAGAAAGAAGCTCGTAAGCGACAGGCCGCCTCGGAAGCCATGCGTGGTCGGCGCTGATGGTGGAAACATCTCAACGTCTCCTTGTGCCATCTATTTGGTCACTCACCTCGGCTGGGTCTATCGTGCTTGGAGCTTATCCCATAGCATCGGACATTACCAACCCTCTCTCACCTTTGGATACCTGCACCATCCTTCTTTACTCGAGATTTCTTCATACGCAAGCAACGGTCGAGGAGTTTGTTAGCGAGGGGCGTTTCACGAGCTTGACTTTTGCACCACATCTTCACAACTACACCCTTTTGCACTTTGCTTCCGATTGTTTTAGGTTCAGGGGCTACATTAGCGACGGAGTTGTCATCTTTCCTCCCCCATTTTATTTCCATTTGTTACGTCTTCATTCAGGGGTGGTTTGCATGGTTTTGGCAAAGGACACTGGCGATGCGGATGGATTAAAGACAAGACGGGGATGAAATCATTGGAGCTTTTCTTTTTATCAAGGGATGGCGAAGTCGATGTACTGTAGACAGAGATGGATATATGTAGACAACGCTTCACAATGATATCGTTGTCTAGAAGTAATTGTTAAACATCACGATTCCTACGACATCCTATCCTACCTCAACGTGATCTGTTTTCTACGACTCCGGTTGTTTGAACCCCAATTTCTCATTCTATCACTACGCCATTAGCACAAACTTGAAGAGTACAGCGCACTTGCGCGACCATCGATATCTTCTAGGTTGTTACTTGACTGCAAACCAGTTGATGCACTAGACGTGTGTAACCATGAGAACCACAACTTTGCGGCGTCTTATGGGTAGATTATTTGTTCATGTTGATAAAGACTGGCTGGGCAATGCGCATGACAGAAGCATGAAATATATATTTTCCGATCCCAACAAGTCTAAAGTTTAGACGCCATTAATGCCCTTGACTGATTAAATAACGCCTCATTTCCCAGTCCAATCCAAAAGCAATGCACCTCGTGAACGTCCCAACAAATGTGGTAAACAATCTTCAGTGAAGCTCACGACTGATATAGCCATGCTCTTGAACACCGCTTAGACAACCTGACATCGTTTGGGTGCGTGAAAAGGGTGTAGACAACCCACAGTAAGTCGACATTGACAATCGGCTGTTATACTTATACACAGTATATAGGGAAATGAATTCCAGGCCAGGACAACTATCCTTGTAAGGGGGTACCAAGCCACAATCTGGCAGGCCAGATATCGATCAAGACAATATCGGGCTAGCACTGTGACATAAGTTGATCAAGGAAGATCGTCACTCTTGGACGACTTCCCACCAGTGCTTCCATAAGGCCTCAGGTTCCATCCTTGATATGGTTTGACTCCCTGAGTGCTGCTACCGTTGGCACTAGGGATGATAGACGGAGGTGGGTTATGACGAGGCAAGTTAGGCTCTCGCTTGATAGGTGGAGGGGGAAGTGACGCTGATGCAGCAGGAAGAAGGCTTGAAGGAGGCGGATGGGCCGGTAGGCCAGCCTTGACTGGCTGTGTCTCGTTGTTGACCTCAGGCTCCTCAGGCTGCATGAGTCCCTTTTTGCGAAGATATTGGATTGACTGAAGGACAGTAAGATCTTCTTGCTCCTTGTCGTTGAGAATCAAACGTTGCTGAATAGTGAGCCGTCCATTGTTGGCCTCACGATCCTTCATGGCTGCTTCGCGGACTTCAGGATCATGGACGAAGCGGCACTTGCCCTTCTTGCCGCATGTTCCACCAGTGGAATAATATTTGCAGTGCTTGGATACGTCGGCTTTCTTGGCCGGCGGAGGAAGCGGGGGAGCAACATGGGCACGAGTAGACATAACTTCTGGCTTGTCATCTGATGACTCCTCTGATGGGTCTCGCATCTCGTCACCTTCGTCACCCTGTTCTCGCTTTCGCTTGATGGACGACTCAACTTTGCGCAACTGTCGTCTGAGTTTGTCGGCTTGTTTTTCTAGCGAGGATGCCTTGTCTTCGCCATTCTGTGCCAACTCGGCATTCTTCTTGGCTTCTACGCGAGCCTTGGTGGGGAAATGCTTCTTTCTCTCCGCTAGGAAAGAGGCAACATCTTTCACACTGTAATTGTTAGCAATATGATAGCGGAAGGGCTACTAGTACTTACTTGAGTGTTTCTTGTCCGATCAAGTCCGTCAAAACCTTCTCCTCACCTTCGTCATCTTCAGACTCCGAATCCATACCAGGGGTAAGACCGAGAGTGTTGGTCTTGCGCTTCTTCTTCTTTCCCAAAGTTGGAGTTTCGGATTTGTGATGAGCAGAGTCGTTGTTTCCATGTTTCTGGTGACGTGACTTATCATTTCCATGGTGACCTCCGCGACCTCGAGTGTTCCCGTCACGAAAGCCTCCTCTACCGCGGCGGTTGTTGTGGCCGTAGTAGCCGTCCTGATGATGACCAGGGGGTAGAGGGGGGCCAGGGTATGCTGGATACTGAGGAGGGGGATAGTGAACTGCTCGTGGGTCATGAGGATAAGGCTGACCGTAGCCATTAGCTGGTGGCATGGCTTCATGCTCATAGCCAGGTCGCACGGGACCATTTAACGGGGGCTTTGGGCCATTGCGGTCACTGTAACCGCCGCGCCCTCTCCCGTTGCTATAAGGGCCTCCCGGGGGCTGTCCAGGACCACTCCACTGGGCCTGGTTTGGGGGAGGCGGCCCTTGGTAAGGATAGGCCTGTGGAGCGCCGTAAGGTGGTTGTTGAGGGTATTGGGAGGGAGGGTATGGCTGAGCAGGATAGTTGGGATGATAATTGCCTGGAGGCATAGAACCTTGCGGATGCCCATGAGGAGGATGCCCATGCTCTGGTCCCCATTGAGGCTGCGGAGCGTAGCTTCCTGCAGGGGGATGCGCGGCACCGTAGGGGGGCGGGTTGTGATGGGGAGGATATGGCTGGCCATTGTATTCATAATGGCCTTGAGGGGAGCCATGGTAGTCTCCACGGCCGCCATTGTAATGGCCACCGCGTCCTCGTCCGTGATGCCCTCCTCGACCTTGGCCATGTTGAGGGTATGATGGAGCTTGTGGCCCATAAGTTGAAGTTCCACCAGAAGAAGGCGGCGGTGGCGGAGGTGGAGGACCGTAACCGTAACCTGACATGGTGAAGATAAGTGTTGATGGCAGTAGACGGAGGGGGGTCGATGCTTAGGTGACAGGATTTGAAGATCGCGAAGAGCAAAGTCGGATTTTCAGCTGGAGATCGAAGCTTGAAGGCGTACGTTTGTAATTGAATCGATGGTTTGTTCGCAAAGTTACTCGATGGAGTGTCGGGATTCAGTGAGAGGAAAGTCGGGAGTGGGAAAAAAATCTAGGGAGTTGCTATGACCGAGTAAAAGTTTACGTAGGATGAGATAGCGTGAGAAAGAATTCAAGTGAAAGAGAGTAGGAATCAGAGTTAAAATATGTTGTTGGAACTCTCAGGCTGGTAATTGGGGCAATGACACCAGGACTGCAGTTGCCCGTTTGTGATGCCCTTTCCAAAAAAGACGGCACGACAATGATTGAAAGACGGAAGGAGCTTCCTCTGGAGCGCCAGACTGTGACGAACTTCCCTGTACACCGCAGTCGCGGTTGGTGTACCAGTCTTTTTTCGGAAGGCGGTGAGATGCTTGAAGCTTCAATTCAACCGAAAGCGGCTTAGTGACACGGGCATTCTTTTCTGCCGCTTTCAAGGTTCTTTGGACGCTGAGAAACACCCTGAGGCTGGTACGCAAGAACTTTATAGAGCTGAATTTCTTTTCATAAGCCTTGAGCGATCTCTTATATCCTCTTTTCCCTGACTTACCAAAATACTCAGACTGGCTCATTTTATCCGCACTCGGTGTTCCAATGTTCATCCTGGTTTGTTTCGCCCTGCTATGGATGCATGAATGAAGAACTCATAAGCTGTTTAGACGAAGATCGCCGACTTGGTGCAAATTGCGCCAGAGGATTTCTCCAAGCGCAGCATAGACGCAATCGAAGACAATATCAATGCGAAATACTCTAATAAAGTGAGATTTAATTTCCCATCGCATATTGAATCCATGACTAACAGAGCGTCGCAGGTTATTCAAAAGATTGGACTTTGTATCTGCTTGTACGATTTGCAATGGGCTTCAGAAGGTCTCATTGGTCATGGCACGGGCTTGGTGAACGTGAACAGTGAGTTGAATTAAATGCACTTTGAACTTGAGGTGAAACTAACGGAGCATCGCGCAGCTGAGTTTCGTATGGTGGTATTCCGTCCTTTCAAAGGTGAAGTCATGATTGGCAGAATACGAAGTTCTACACCCGCAGGCATCAATCTGAGAACTGATTTCTTCGACGATATCTTTGTGCCATTTGAGGAGTTACCAGAGGGTGCTGAATAGTGAGGAGCCCGTGATGGTTTGCATAGGCAGACGCTAACAACGTGCAGCAACCACAGCGAACAACTCTGGATCTGGAATCTCGATGAGGACCGACTCTTCTATGATAACCATGAGATGGTTCGCTTTCAAGTAATCGATGAGGAATGGCATGATCAAGCTCCCGCTGGACCAACACAAGCCGAAGATTCACCTTTGAAAACTCCGTACCGCATCAAGGCCAGTATGGCTGCTGAAGGATTAGGTGTATGCCTCTGGTGGGATGGAGCATAGTGTTGGAATAATGGACTGAGGAATTATGAAAGAACATGGGCCCAGGAAAAATATGTCACCGCGTTTTATTTGGCGTATGTACATTTGCTCGTTCTATGAATCTACGATTTGATACCCGCCAACAGACGTTCCTCAACGTTGTCCAGAACAGAGTAGTGCTCTACAACGTTCAAGTTCTCAATCTCGGCCACGAACTGCTTGTGGGGGTCCTGGCCAGGACCACCCATCATGGGGTTGGGCATCTGCTGCGCTTGCATTTGCTGGGCAACCTGGCTGGCAGCTACATTGTGTTAGTGGGTAGTCAAGGAATTGCCAGATCCGGACGCTTACCGTTGTCACTGCCAAGAAGGAACACATAAACAAACTGGAGACCGAAGATGCAAAGGAAGTACCAGCTGATACTGGACATCCATCGAGGATCCATTTCCCTGGTCTGAACACCAGCCTGGAGCATGCTCTTGAACTTGATAGTAATGGGGAAGGGTAATTTCACTATAATTATTAGTATTGTCCAAGATTCACTGATGAATGAACATACTGATAACATATCCACTGAAGAAGGCGTTGATCCAGCTCATGATGAGCGTATTGGGGATAATCATAGCCATATTGTTCTTCATCATACCCATCATGCCATCCATAGCGCTGGGATCGGACAGAGGGTTGGCAGGAGGTTGGCCCTTGCGATCAGGCTCCTTAAGGTATGTTCCAGCCTCGTAATTGGTCGTCAGAACATCACGTCGAGATTCGAAAGCCTTCTGTGAGAGGACATGGTGGTTGGTCCGAAGAGCTACGCCCCGAGCAAGGAAGCGTTGCTCACGCATCGCCTTTTCGTCCTGCTTCTTAGGTGCGGTCGCCATAAGGACAGATGCGTAATGACGGAGCACACCAGTCAAGACCATGACAATGGTGATGGGGATAAGGATCCAGTAGCTACAAGCTCAAGTTAGTGGCTTCGTCCATTGGCGGACCATTCGGGAGGCGACGAACAATAACTGAGGATCCCTATGAAGGGTCTGAACCGGAGCTTGCGCCATGATGTCGATAGTTTCAGACGTGGAATAGCAGCGTTGGGAAAGGCGAAGCTGATGTCGCGTTGCAATGGAGCTGTTGGAGATGTGAGGTTCAAGGTCGTCAAATAGCCACGATTCAAGGCAACCGACGCCACATGTAAGCGGAGCTGCATGATTGGTGGCGGTACACTAACGACCCTGGAGCAGCCACACTTTACAGAAGACTTTGGCTGTTGGCGGTTAGACTTTCGATGAAGGGACAGCTATCCACATGCTTCGGCCCCACGACAGACTTCCCATGACAGTGAGTCTCGATACTACACATTGAAAACGACCACTTTCTTTAGCAACATACCACAGCATTCAATTTTTCCGACACCAGCCATTGCAGGCATACATATCATGGCCAGCGCCGCTGAAAAGATCTCGGTCTACAATCTTGCTGGTAAGCTTTTCAGCTCCTTATAAGCTCTTATACGAGACAATCTTCTGACACGGTGGCTCTTCGCGACACAGACCTCAAGAACACATCCGACGATGCTATCCCCAACTACCTAAACTCTCTCAAATTCCGCCAATCTCATACCCTCACCGATGTTCGCCTTGCGCTCGGATACACTGCTTTCGGTGTTGCAGCTGCTTGTTTCCTCTGGGACTACAAGCTAGGCTTTGAGAGCACGAAATACTACACAGCCGCTGCCGTTACGCTCTACACCTTGATCAATGGCGCCTTGACACTATGGATTATGTTCCGTGAAAAGGGCGTCGTGTACGAAGGAACTTCACCCTCGGGAGAGAAGGTCAGACGAAGTTACTCGCATCTTCTTTACAGTCTACTAACACCTTTGTTAGATCTCCATCAGCAGCTCTACAAAGAAGAACGTCCCCGTCTACAACCTCACCATTACCGTCACTGATAAGAACTCGAAATCCACCGTTCACAAAATCTCTAAGCCTTTCAGCGGCTGGTTCGACCAGACTGGCCAATTTGTTGCTGTTCCCTTCCAGGAGCTCCTCGCCAACTCAGTACCTTTGATCGGCAAACGGGACCCCAAGCGTGTCACCGTCTCTAAGGAGTTGTTGGATGCCAGCCCTGATGTTCTCGATGCTATTCTGGCTGCCAACGCCACTGGGGCCGAGGCCGCATCCACACCAGAAGTAACTGAGAAGAAGGGCGGCAAGCGACGCAAGGCGTAAAAAGGGGTATGAGAGAATAAGAAGTGGTTATATATACTATGGCGTTTGTAGGGAATCATATTGATACCATGCACTGACAAGACATTGTCAGAACTTCGACAGAACGACTGATTATGGTTCCTGTGCTTAAATATTGTCCAATTCTGAATGATCTCTGTTATATGAATCTTTTCCGACTACCTTTCTAGCGCCAATCACGAAAAGGGGATCAAGTCCCATGATCCTATCACATTGCCTCTATGTAAAATACAGCTCGTCATATTACTTGAGATCTGCCCAGGCAGCCCTAGCCAATCGTGCTGTCTTTCTCACCTCCCGTACGCGGTGTCCACAAACCAATGTCAACTGACGTTGCACTTGAGGCGCATGCGGTATCAAGTGCTGGGAGTCGTATGTCTGTGGCAGGCTCCCCACGATCTCCAGCGCAAGCTTGCCACAAGCACCCTCCGTCTCTATATCAGCAGATGTGGGAGATGGTTTATGTGAGAAGACACTGCTGCAGATCTTGATGATGCTTCGAATGTGCCCCTTGCCCTTCTCAGGAGCCTCTGCGAGTGTATTCTTAATCACGTCCAGGGCGGCCTTGGTCTCAGGGCCGATGCCACTGTTTTGCGCAACGGCGATCGAGATTCGGAGGATGCTGTCGGCATCGGCTTCATAAATTGGGAAATTCATGTGCTTAACCATGAGCAGCACGGCGGTGCCGTAGTTCGCCTTGACCTGTTGGTCCTGGACCTCCGCTTCCTCTCCAGTAGCGGCTTGTAACATTGGGCTGACAATTTGGAAATAGACCTTCTGTGTCCAGAGAGGCTTGACGATGGCATAACACTCTTTGGTAAGCGGTTGCTGGGGGGTCAGAATCATTTCAAGTCGTCGAGCAAGTTCAGTGCCAAGCTTGGGATCCTTGGGCGATTCCTTGACCACATCTAATAGTGTCTTTGCCTCCTTGCCGCTGTATCGCCTGACCATTCCCGCAACAAGGGCATAAATAGAGGTGATTTGTTCCAAGCGAGAGGCGTCATTTTCTGACGTAGACGCGGGTAACAGACTGGAGGATCGTTGCTCCAGAGCTGTTATGAGACTTGGAACAGTCTCAATTTTGAACTTGTTTGCTAGAATAGTCAAGATGGAAAGAGTCACTGGTCTGCTGAAGTTTGTGTCCGCTGCGAACCCGCTGAGAATCAACTCTTGGGCAACCCCAATGTCAAACTGCAATCGAGTTAGCGATGAATAATACGGGTTGTGGTCAGCGATCTTACCAGGCGAGATACTGCTGATGGTTGCAAAGCTTGCAGTATACCAAAAGCTAGAACATTTGGCACTTCGGATGCTAACCAACTCCAAGATGAGCCATTCTCCAAGCTTGACTGAGCTTCCGGCGCCGTCTTGGGAACCGTAATGGACTCATCACGGAAGAGGCTAATGGCAAAACTCTCGGCCTTGAGTGATGTTTGTTGAGTTTCACTGAACTCGTGGATGACAAAGCCTGCAAGAGTGGAAATAAGATGAAGGTACTGGTGACCAGAGACTTCATCGACATTGGCGAAGTCATCACTCAAACTCAGAGCTTGTTTACCTGTCTGAGGATGTGTATCAATTGCCTTGGTTGCTCGGCGATAGAGTTGCCTAGCAATGAATAGGGTAATGAGTGAGAACTCGCTTCTTATCTCGGTCACAGTGGCTGACTGAGAAACTCGGCCATGATATCCAGGAGAAGACTCAGTTATGGTCTCCCCGCCAAGCAGACTCAGGGCAGGGTACGCGGAGCCGATCTTCTGTAAGGGCTCCTCTTCGATAGAGAATTCTTTATCGGGGTTCTTTGCCAAGCAGGCGTCGTTGAAATATCGAATAGTGGATTGGATTGTAGCAACCAGAGCACACCAAATTTCAGGATCCGACTTGGACTCGAGCGCGTCAAAGAGTTCTGATAGGAATGCGCGGGTAGAGTAAATGAAGTGATCGAAACCTTCGCGTGGTGTGAAAGGTAGTTCTGAGGAGCCCAGGTATGCAACCAAACCTCCAAGAGTCTTGATCGTCTCAACCGTATCGGCAACATTACCATTTTGTCGGCTGGAGCGAATGATGCTCAAACTCTCATCCACAAGACCGTTGAAGCCACGAGGGAAGTACCGGATAGCCCGTTGGAGAGCCTGGGCAGCGTCATTAATGAGTTCATCGCCCCCAGATGATCGGGGGTATCCGGGACCTGACTTCTTGATAATGGCAAAGAGAGATGAACAGATTTCTGAACAAGTTGACTCGGGAAGTAATCGCTGAGAAATGTCGCTTGCACCATTGTTTGAGACATCCAATGACTTGGAAGGTCGTTGGCAAACCAAAACTCCAGCTCCCGGGACGGCTTGCGTAGCCACCTTAATATCATCATAAGAGGCATCCGGTTTCGAACCAAGGTTCACAGGGTTCTTGAAGACATTTTCATAAAGAGACTTGAAGAAACCGTCGATGGCAGCAAAATCCTCCCGGTCCTCAGCGGCCATATTTGTGTCAACTAATAGGAAACGAGTTTCGAGGATGACATGCAAGACTTTCAAAAGATCCTGGCTGTGAACAGGTGCCTTTGGATGCCGCAAGTTCTCTTTGATATGTGTAATGACGGGGGCAGCCATTAAGACAAAAGCGCTAGGCTTAGAGCTCAAGACGCTGACCATGAGTCGGCCGGCGGGTGAGGCATACATGGTTGTCGCAAGGTCTGGTACACAGTCTCGGGTAACCGATAATGTGTAGTCGCGGAGGCTATCGCCAGTGAGTCGTCGAGTGAGAGACTTGAGAACTTCCAATGTGCCCCAGATGGTATCTTCGATCTCTCCGTTTCGAACTTCATACTTCAAGCTGCCCCATATTTGATTGGCATAGGGGGCAATTGCTTTCTGAGGATGGCTGTACTCATCAAGACAGGCTTGCATGGTTTTGAGGATATCGAGCTAGTTTCAGTCAGCTTAACTTCTCCCTTTCCAGAATAGGTTCTACCAACCTTGACATTGACCGTCACAGCATCGCCTTGATCCAGTTTGCCCAAAAGGAATGGAAAGACCTTATCAGCTAATAAATGGTTTGCTGAAAAGCACTTTCGCAGTGCTAGCTTCAGCTCTTCAGGGGTGATTGCAACCTGAGATGCTCGAGGGAGTGAAATGGGGAAGTATGGCTTGAAAACACCATAGACCTCTTCCAATACGTCTTGAGAGACTGTGTACTCAGACATGAACAATCTCAAGATATCAAACCACACCATCAAACACTCGGGGTCTCGCTCACTTCTGCACAGTTGAATCAAGTCGAGCATAAAGCCAGCAGGCGAGCCGTGTGTGTTCTGTAAATCACTGGCGACACCAGGAGTTGTCATCAGCAACCGTATGAGCTCGTAGATTTCGAGTCTGGTCTTGGATACTTGGCGTGGGAAGTCGTCCTTGAGAGAGCACACCTTCTGGATAATGTCGTGTCCCATGTGCCGTTGGAAGGACTTCATGGCGACTATCCTAGATAGAGCACTTGCGGAGGGCATAATTCCAGCTTTATGATCGACCTCGAACATGGCTCCGAAGAAGCTGACCAATAGTTTCACTGATCAATTGTTAGACGAAATCGTCGTCATGCTTTATACATAAGCTTACCTTGGCTGGGCTTCAGAATATCATTGCTTAGGAAATCCAACGTCCGTGATAGAAACTCGAGCGCTATCACAGTTAGACATGACCGATGCCACGATGTATGAACCGAGACTCACCCTTTGCCCTCGCCGTCCAATCTGGTGTCTCATTCTCGGCCTCATTACCACCACCTGGCATCCAAGGCTGCACAGCTTCAACCCATCGAGCTACAGAGTTTGTATTGGCCGCTGCATTTTGAATCTCTAGATAAAGTCAGAAAATCTTCATTTAGCAGGGATGGACTAAAGTACCGTTGGCAGCCTTCTTGGCTATCGCTGTCTGTTGCCCCTCATTGTCGGCCAGAACAAATTCAAGAGCCCATTGCCTGAAGTCCGCCATGATAAGACAGTATGAGATCGCACAAGCCTTTCGATTGTCTTCTTGAATGCGCAAAACCAACAGTTCGCCCGATCCCAAACAACTTATAAAGAGAAGCCTGCAACTTTGCCCCTCGAGTTTGCGATAGTGAAGCGGCAGAAAGTTGATGCCCACCAAAAGCGGTGAAATTGTATGGCGGGGTAGTTGAGCACTGTAGTTGGTTTTCTACAGAGTACCTAGTTAATGTCAAAAGTAAGAAGATAATATGAGAGATGTTGTGAAATATGGCCCGGATTCTTCAGTATATCTGTATTTCGAGGTTTTTGATATAAGTCTTATCAGATTGGTCCAATTGCTGAAGCCCTCTTTGTCATCATGCCAAACTCCGAAGCCGGCGTCATTCCGCAAACACGGCCCCACTACAGTATTTCTTGGGTTGAGTGACGACAGCGAATTTTGGTGGTCAACCCCTGTATTTCTTTCTCCGTCATCGACCTGCAAAACACATCAACACTGCTGAGCCCGACACGTCTACAGGTGGCTTGTCGACTCAATTGACCTCCAGCATGGCCTCACTACGAATTCCTGCCCTTCGCCGGCTTGTAGCCGCTCCCATACGCACCACCCGAGCTATCAACCAGCGACGATGGGCTCAAGTTCACGATATTCGCTTCCTCGCAACAACCCAACCTTCGCAAGCCGTCGTCGAGAAGTACAAAGAGAAGCTGAACCAGAAGGCTCAAAAAGAGGGCCTTCAGAGCATCGACCAGCTCAAGGCAGCTTACGCTGATAAAATCGATGCTGAGCGTCGAAAGAGTGGTATTGAGATTCCAGTTGGAACAATTCCTCAAGCACCCGAAACACCAGTTATTCAACCCAATGCCGACGACCCCCCTGGACAAGATCAAACCACCAGAGACCCCCGCGATCCTCCTACCACTCCTCCTCAACATCCTCCAGCCGGCTCGGATAAGCCTGCTATTAAGACTCTAAATGACATCATTGACCTCCCCAAGGTACGGGAGCTTCCAGAGAAGGAGCTTACAGCTATTTGGCGTCTACGACATGCCTCATCTGAGCAGAACCTCTGTGCTGTAATCCCTATGTCTACATACAAGGCCATGGAGGACGCTGCACGAGCAGCACCTCAATTCGTCCTCCCGGTGCCTCATCCCGCCCAAGGCGCAGAGATTCACTTCCTGCAGTGGACCTTTGATGCCGCGTCCAAGACTAGCACTGTTCTGTTCACCCAGCTTGCTGAATACAAGAACCGAGGCGAGTTCGCGCAGCCTCACACTACCATCACACACCACCTCGACCTTGCCGATGAACGAGGTCTGGTTTTGATGCAGGGCCAGGTCCTGCCTGACCGAGGTGTTACACCAGAGAACGCCAAGTGGCTACTCATGTCTCTACAGCGATTCTATGGTGGTTGGGATGGTGAGGAAGTCGAGCTGACTGGTGAGCGTAAGGATAGGGCTGAGGAGCGAAAGAAGCTGCTGAACTGGTTCGCAGCTGGCGATTCGAGGTTCAGCGTTGATAAGCTGCTGGAGGAGGCTGAGCGCATGGGTTAAGTATTGGGGCATTCAGTTTCAACCATGAGTTCCGCACCATGGTTTTGTGTTATTAAAGGCAAAGAGCGCGGCATCCACCTAAGAAAGGTGATGAACTGTAGAATATACGACTAGTGTACAAGATTATTTAAACACCTACCACGTCCTACGATACTTTCTCGTTCGCCGTGATTCAACTCTTGGATAATGTAGGCTTGCTAAAAGCACTGTAGTTGGTACAGGTAGTATAAAGTTCAAGATATCATGTTAACTTAATCGATGATTAAAATAATATGTCTAGATTCGTTGCCTCGGTATTCAACACAGCATGACCAACCTCAACGCCATCCAAACAACACCATCACCCCATAGTGAAAATCACCTCGAGGTATCTGACAGTGTTGATGTTCATAAAGCCAAGCAGAGGTATCCGTAACGTGATATCAATCCATATATGCTCCAATCCGTATATCCTTTTTGTGTTCCATGTATATCCGCATTCGTCTTTCATCTCCGTGTATTGGTTCGTGTATATCGTTATGTCTCTTCGAACACTTTCTAAGTCTCGCCGCCACTACTCGATTGGCACTCCTCTACCATATCTTCTTTTACAGAAAGTTTCTCTTTTTCTGGCAGCACCGCCTCACAACCTTCAGGGACGCGACAAATATCGCGTGCATTGCATGTCTTCCATAGGACCTCGCGTACTTCTTTGAAAACCTGATCGACCGCATCCATCGCCCAGATGACATCTAGATGTTCGTATTCAGGGATCACCTTGCTGTGGACCAGGTTGACATGAGGCTCGCGGCCCTTCTCAAACCGCCGGAGCAGTTTCCTTCCGTCAACAAGATCGTCGTTGCCACAAACCCACATAGCCATAGGTGGTGCTTGTTTGTTATACCAAGCGGTAGAGCCCTTGGGGTGTTTCCGATGAGCTTCGAGCGCCGACGAGGTCCTCGGTGTCACGGGCCGTCCATCTCCCTTGGAATCCATGTGCTCCTCAGCCCTGACAATCTCTTTCGTTGACAAGATACACTTGTGCTTGGCAAAGCACTCTCGGCCAAGCCACCATCGCATAGACTCGGCGCTGACGTAAACAGGCGCAAACTGGAACATGCGATTGCGAAGGCCACGATCCCAACGGGCGTCAGTCCAGTCAAACAGGAACGAGAAGACTTTGTAGCCAAGCCAGCCATATAGACGGGGATCCAACAGTTTGTGCATCTGCATCATGAAGGGAATGAATGCATGGATGCCAAACATGAGACGAAATAGACCTGGCGAGATGATTCGCATGAACTTGAAGTACATCTTGCCTATTAACGGCCCAGCATATGCGGCTGGGGCGAGAGCACAGAATACGGTCAGCTTCTCGCCCAGTTCAGGCCGCTGTTCTTTGGCCAAGGCGACAAAGGTCTGAGTTGTGCCTTGGGAGTGGCAGATAAGTCCAATCTTTTCGAAACCCGTCTCTGTGATGACTCGCGACGTCAACGCGGGAAGATCGAAAACACCCATCTGTCTGATATTCCAGCACCACATCCTCGGGTCGTTATACTCAAGCAGTGCATGCTTGGGCTTGAATCCACAACGGTTGTTGCCAAGCCACACGTCATAGCCAGACTTGCACAGCCAGAAAGCGAGAGAGTCGTCATCATTACAGCAATAAGCACCGGAGCTTTGTAGGAGGCCGTGCATGAGCAGCACGGGGAACTTTGGCTTCTGTGATGGGTCTTTGAGCTTCTTCCTCCGGGGTTGGAATACTTCCGGTCCCTGATCAGACCTCAGGCTTTCCTCGAGTTCGGTATACTCCTTGGGGTCGTAAACATGCCATAAGTCGATGATGAACCCATCCTCGGTCTGAACCTCAAATGTCTCAACGTCTAGACCAACTCTGCGCGCATAATATGCGACGTCACAGATGATTGGGTCTGGTCCGCCTTCGGTGGGTGGGAATTCCTCAGCATTTTCCATCCTGTCTAGTGTTCGTCCGTTTGATGATTTTTGCTTCCAAGCCTTTTCTTGCTCACGTCTTGCTTGAGCTCTGCGTTTCTCCTCTTCGTAGAACGGCCTATTAGAGTCAGGATCGCGAAAAGTCAGGCGGTACCAGATGTTCTTCCAGATCATGGGTATCGTCGTAAACAATGAGCCCAAGACGATAACCCCGAGAAATGCCAGGCTGAGGAAGAATGCGCTGATCCGAAAGAACATGCATTGAAGATTGCGCAGCATATTTGGAGGTCCATATAGCGGCAGTGGAGGGAAGAGAGGATTGGTATGAGAAGGGGGTGTCTGTTTGCGCAATGTGCTGTTGCTGTTGGACTTTTGTAGAGATGCGCCATTATGTTCTGCAGGTAACTGAACGACCTTTTTTTGCTCGGGGTTTGCATTCTCAACATTGGATATTTTCTCCTTGGTTTCGTCTCCTGCTCTGATTTCGACACTCTCGGGCTCGCCTTGAAGCTCTTCCCTCAGGACATTGAGCTTATGCGCCTCCTGCAATGGCACACCTGGGAGACGTTTTCCATCTGAAGTTATGATAACAGGGTCATGAGGCGTGACAAATTGTGCTTCGATGGCAACTCCGGGGTCTTGGCCCGTTGGATGTTGGTGTGAGAGCTTCTCAGCTTGTTGTGTGAATTGGACGGCTGTCTCGGC
Source organism: Fusarium xylarioides (assembly GCA_013183765.1). Taxonomy (NCBI): domain Eukaryota; kingdom Fungi; phylum Ascomycota; class Sordariomycetes; order Hypocreales; family Nectriaceae; genus Fusarium; species Fusarium xylarioides. The sequence continues at coordinate 84,326 of SRZU01000189.1, forward strand.
TAGTTTCTTGCCAACAACTTTAGGGTGATGCTCCCGCGTCGTAGTTGACGAGCCATGCTGTTGTTGTGTCATGGTTTCTATGCAATTATGGATTATGATGGCCGACTGGGCCAGGAAAGAATGTGTAGATACCAGATGATAATATGGCTATGGCTGTGCAGAACAAGTACCTACGTGGTCGAGCGATTGGACCACTGTAGGTCTTGAGATGCGCCGTGGATGAGAGATCTACTGTTCAAGGAACAATTCGCATGTCGGACAGGGGGTTATAAAGGATTACGGAGATACAAATCCAGGACGGAGATGGCTAATGCAAGAATAGGTCAAGGATCGATAAAAAGAGGGTGGGATCATAAGGAGAATAGATCAGATGGTGTACGTCCAATATTCCACTTAACGGACAGACCGATTGTTGACTTTGAGTCTCGGTTGTTATGCGGTGTATAAGAGACTGGCGTGATGAGAAAGAAACTGTCAAGACTGTCTAGACCGAGTCTTTTCTTTTGTGATGGTTAGAAAGAAGGGGAAAATCTGTTTCAAATTCATCAAACAGGCCGGCAATGTTTAATCATGGCAAGTGACAGGGCAATCAACTGTGAATGGCCGCTAATAAGATGGAGTTGCGTCATGGGCAGTCGATAGAGGCAGAGAGTTTTGGCCAGACAGCCGGATTTGTGGCGGGAACTGCGACTTTAATGAGCGATGATCCTTGCTGAAAAGCATGTGAAGTCTGTCAAAAGGGGTCTAAGAGATCATCTAATTTGCGTTCTCAGCTGTAGTTACTGTATGTTTTGGATGATCATGCTGCAAGAGACACTGCCAATGGCCAAGAATTGATGATGCGCATGACTTTATGTATCTGAGTACTGTTTGCTTATACAATTGGGGAAACGATAAGAGCGTATTCGCGTCGTAAATGACTAGGAAGACATCCATGATGTATGATTTCGTGTTCGTCCATATGATTGATGCTGACACTGAAGATACTTGGATAAGTAAGTTAGACCTGAACAAGTAGGACCAAATATCCAATGCCGCTTGTGTCATTTCTTCATGCAAGATAAGCTATTTTCAGCTCCTGTTGATCTTGCGCTGTGCTTCGTTTCTCCAATTGAAGCGTTGCAGGGTCTCGCCACGAATCGACCAACCCTAGACTTGGCTTTTTACCCCAGGTTGGAGACGCTGGAGACGCTGGGCTCTAGAGTTTATTGACCGATACCCGCCTGTAGATTAGGGAGCAGACCGAGTGAAGACTTTGGTAGAATCTTCATCCAAGATGACAAAAAGACTTGGATGAACTACCCGGAGACTAGGGGACTGTTTGATGAGTCTACACTGGCATCTTCTATTCAAGGCCTGAAGATATGTTGTTTGTTCCTTGAAGGTAGATTAAGTCGCTGTTGCACACGCTTCTCCGCGTTCGGGGGGCACCTCACGGGCTTTTCGGTCTTGGTACGTACCTCGGAGCGGCAGAGACCCGTGTAGCACCCACCAACCTTAGCCAAAGCTGGGAGAAGCCGAGGCAGGCCACTGTTGCTGCTTCGGTCGCTCTGAGCCGCTGCCGAGCTCCAAAGCCACCTCCAATTTCTAATCTCAACCTCACAGTCAGTAGCTTCAACCTCATCCCCTTGGGGTTTCTTTTTCTGTTTACGCGCAATTGTATACTCGAGATTGCTCTTTCTTGTTTGTTTGTTCAGACCTTGCGATTTTACCAATTGAAGGAGTCCCAGAGCGATGCAGTGATCCCCGCGTTTGCGCTTCCAGCTTCTGTAACAATATCGTCTTCCACAAACTTTACCACATTCCCTCAAGCTTGACTCCTTCTCGAGATGGTGTCCTCTTCAAAGCCAGCTTTGACTTCAAATAGGCGGAGGAACCGCAGACGTCGCCAGGACAAGCCTGCCATTACTGCAAAACTGGTGCTTGACGATCACATTAAGAGCGATGTCGGCATAGTATCCGAAGACATCTTTCGAGATCTCTTCCCCCATCTAGGTAACGGTAAGTGAAGCACATCTTTCATTACAAGTCAATACTAGAACGAAATCTCAGCTCAACTCTACCAAGGCGCTACCGAAGACGTCCACCACATTGCGATCGCTCCGTGGATACCCAATGCCAACCCTACCGACAGTCCGTGGTCAATTGTGCCCATTATCGAGTCTTCTGCACTCGCGCCCTCGATCGTCCGATTCTCACCGTCTTCTACTTCCTTACAAAGCTTCGCCGTGACATTACAGCAGGTCGCGCCATCCAAGCTATCAAGTCACAGCCGCGGCGGAATCGAGATCCTCGTGCTTGACGTGGCGCCCGTTCCTCTCGAGACCGTCTTTGTGAGCCTGGAGAGTGAATTAACGAAAAGGCTGGAGAATGGAGAGGGTACCTTCTTCCGAGACCACCCTGCCGGCTCCAAGGCGAAAGGGGTCGATTCAACACCGGATGGGCGCCTGGTGACATCTCTCAGAGCTGCCCTAAGCAGTCTAAAGGTGGTACATGCAGGCGATCTATTTCCACTTCCTCTTCCGCCGCACCCTCTTACACACGTGCCTCCGAACCCCGGAAAGATCATGCTGTGTGAGCCTGTTGCTCAAGGTGTTTTAACGGAGTCAACCAAGATCATTCTCATGCGCGGTCGTGTCCATACCAAGCAGATACGTCGCGTTGCTTCGATGACCGCTAGCCAACAGCTTAATGGTGTCCCCGAGGATGAGGAAGATACCAGCAACGACCAGTTCTACTCTGCAGCCGAGGACCGCGACAAGTCAGGAATGACGACCGAGGATATGGAGTCTGCGACCGAAACCGAGCCAGATATGTCTGATTTCGACAACGAAGACGAATTATCAGATGATTCTATGGACGATATGATTTCTTTGCAAGCACCAACCTTGCCCACAACCAATGCCAGCGGTGTATCAACACTACAGCCAGGCACGCCTATGACAGTTGGAACACTTCGTGGCAGGAAAACAAATGGAATCGCAACGCCTGGCTCCGTTTTCTCCAACTTCACTGCGACCACTGCTCGACCAGACCGACCTCGAGGTCGTCTTTTCAAGGCACAGGGTCTGATGGAACAAATTCCGACAGACCTTCTACATCCGAAGCCATCCTTAGAAGACGACGAGGAAGCGCGAATCTACGTAGATGTGACATCGCTGAGCCGTATTGGATGTTTTTCTGGAGACTGGGTACGAATAGAAGCTGCAGAAGAACCTCCTGCGAATGGATTTGGTGCATTTGGCCTCGGAAGTTTTGGACAAGTTGAGTCAGAGCCTGCCAAGTGGCGACCTGTCCGAGTCTATGGTCTCCCTGAAGGCTATTCGCAACGGCCAATGACCAGAATACCCAGCGCTAAACATGGCGAGAGAAGATTGTCGTTCTTTGAATCCCAGATTCAGCGGCCCGCCAGTCCCACGGCGTACGCCTCACCTATCCTCTTAGCCAATCTAGACGATGCACCCTATCTGCGTCTTGCACCCTTGAAAAAGGCGTCGTATCAAGGCAAGGGGACAATCCCTCGATTTACAAGTGCAGCTCGTCCCCCTTACGCTCGAGATATCACTATTCACCACATTCGAACTCCTATCTCTGCAGAGCGAGCTTTCCAAACCGCGGTTCTGGGCGGCCTCAAACGGTATTTCGCCCAGAAAATTCGCCTTGTTCGAAGCGGCGATCTTATCGCTGTCCCAGTCGACGCTGAGCTTGGCCGTACGCTCCAGGAGATGCCTGGCGCAGGAGGATCCGAAGTGGACGATGTGATGGCACTCACTGCTGGTGGACAGGAGGGAGGAAAGCAACCCTCCAAGTTCGACAGCATAGCATGGTTCAAGGTTGGGCATATCCAAATCCAGAAAGCGGATGAGGACGAAGATGGAACTGCCGAGGCTTTCTGGGGATCGGTTGCGTGCATTGATAGTTCATCTGTTGCAATGCATGGTTCAGGCTTCGAAACAAGTCGCATACCAGGTATCAAGCAGAGCACATGGCAATATTACCTTGGTCTCAAGAAGACACCTAAGAAGGCATCGGAGTCGACTCCAGCTCCAATTCAGGAACCCGAGTTGCCATATGTGTCACCTCTCAGACGCCAGTTGAGGGAGTTAATCGCAGCAGCCACTAGCGCTAGAGCGATTCATTTGAAGATGCCTCCTGTCGCAATTCTGTTAACGTCAACACATCGAAATATTGGAAAGTTGACTCTAGCGTCAGGTGCTTGTTCTGATATGGGTCTTCATACCTATAAAATCGACGCGTATGACATCCTCAGTGAGGGAAGCGGCAGTGGAAGCGATGTGAAAACTGAGGGTTTTCTCAGGACAAGAGCTGAGCGGGCTATGAGTTGTGGTCCCGATTGCTGTGCTTTACTTGTTCAGCACGTCGAGGCCCTCACTGCTGATCGCATCGAGTCAACGATCAAGGAGATTCTAGAAGACACACGTGTTTTGATTGCCACAACGAATGAGGTTGACAAAGTACCCGATGGCGTTCGAGCCTTGTTCACACACGAGTTGGAAATGACAGCTCCTGACGAAGCGGAGCGTGAGTCTATTCTGAGATCTATCATTAGTGATAGGGGTGTCAGCCTTGAACCTTCGATCGACCTCAACTCGATTGCTCTCAAGACCGCTGCACTCGTGGCTGGCGACTTGGTTGATGTTTTTGAGCGTGCCTCTATCGCTCAACAGTCACGACTGGAGCAGCTCTCAGCCAAGAATACGCATGATAACACGATTATCACGGTGCGAGATGTGCAGGTTGCTGGTGGTCCCCTTGCCCGCTGCCTTACCAAGGGAGATTTCGAAATTGCCGTCGAGGCTGCTCGCAAGAACTTCTCTGACTCTATTGGTGCACCCAAGATCCCCAACGTCACCTGGGATGATGTTGGTGGTCTCAACAACGTCAAAGAAGCCGTCACTGAGACCATTCAACTACCACTTGAACGTCCTGAGCTGTTTGCGAAGGGTATGAAGAAGCGATCAGGTATTCTGTTCTACGGTCCTCCCGGAACTGGAAAGACATTATTGGCTAAGGCGATTGCTACTGAATACAGTCTCAACTTCTTCAGTGTGAAGGGACCAGAGCTTCTCAACATGTATATCGGAGAGTCAGAAGCCAACGTTCGACGCGTGTTCCAACGTGCTCGCGATGCTAGACCTTGCGTCGTCTTCTTCGATGAGTTAGATTCAGTGGCCCCCAAGCGTGGCAACCAAGGCGACAGTGGTGGTGTTATGGACCGTATTGTCTCCCAGCTTCTGGCAGAACTGGATGGTATGTCTGGGGGTGATGATGGCGGTGGCGGTGTTTTCGTTATTGGAGCAACCAACAGACCAGATCTTTTGGACCCTGCCCTTTTGCGACCTGGTCGATTTGATAAAATGCTTTACCTTGGCGTCTCTGACACCAACGACAAGCAGCAAACCATTCTGGAAGCTCTGACCAGAAAGTGAGTTGATACCCATCTTCCTCTAAACCAACAACAGTGGCTAACCTATTTACAGATTCACACTTCATCCATCAGTATCCCTCGCTTCAGTGGCGGAGAAGCTCCCCTTCACATATACCGGTGCCGATTTCTATGCCCTGTGCAGTGATGCAATGCTGAAAGCCGTTACACGGCAAGCCACAGCTGTGGACAACAAGATTCGCGCCATCAATTCCGATCCAGCAACCCAACATCCCATTTCCACGGCATATTATTTTGATCACTACGCTACCCCTGAAGACATTGCCGTCATGGTTCAGGAAGAAGACTTCCTGGCAGCTAACGACGAGCTCGTGCCCAGTGTCAGTGCTGGCGAACTGGCTCACTATGAACACGTCCGGGCAACCTTCGAGGGAGTCCGAGAGAAAGAGCCGGAGAACAAGCCACCTCCAGTCCAACGTGTCGTCTCAGGGGCGTCGACATCATCAAAGGGCAAGGGCAAGGCGGTTGCTTCAGGATCGAGCAAAGGCAAAGGCAAGGCGATCGCATTGACAAGCGGCGACGAATTTGACGAAGAGGACGAGGTGGATGATATGAATGGCAGCAGATCCAAGGGCAAAGGCAAGGCACCTATGGGGTTCCAAGATGGAACAGCCAGCGATGATGATGGATTGTATTAGTTGGGGATGGAACATTACGGCATTATATAGCATTTTTGTATATTGAGTGTTTGAGGGGAGATTGGGTATTTCTTGTTATTAATGTCATGGTGGTATATCGGTTGAGTTTGACTAGACTCTGTACACTATTATTTCCCCATCTGACTAGAACATTGAAGCGAAATTCTTTGATTCGTTCTGCTCCAAATCGCTCTTATTTCTTGGAATCCTTCTTGACTTCTTTCTTCGAGTCTTTGTGGGAGTCTTTCTTGGTATCTTTCTTGGAGTCCTTCTTAGTATCCTTCTTGGGGTCTTTCTTCACGTCTTTCTTGGTGTCCTTCTTGGGATCCTTCTTGACTGGTTTCTTGGTGTCTTTCTTGTGGTCCTTTTTAGAGTCTTTCTTCGAGTCTTTGTGGGAGTCTTTCTTGATCTCTTTCTTGGTGTTCTCGGACTCTTCTTTAGGCTTGTCGTCTTTGGCAGCTTCTGCAGGTGCTGCTGCTGCGGCCGCCTCGGGTTCTGGCGTTACCGCAGGCTTCTTAGTTTCTTCTTCCTCATCGTCTGATTCGTCTTCTTCTTCTTCACTGTCCTCGTCACTATCCTCATCAGTGTCCTCCTCCTCCTCCTCTTCGGTCTCATCCTCGTCGTCGTCCGAATCATCATCGTCCGACTTTGACTCGGCCTTCTTTTCCAATCCGGGCTCTTCCTTTATGGCCGTCTTAGCTTCCACAGCCTTAGCCTCGTCTGGGCTCACCTCCACACTGGCTCGTTTCAAGGAGGAGATTGAACCTGGACCGCTTTCCTTCCAAGTGCCACTTGTCGGGCTCTGAATAGCGTTTCGTCCTGCATCCGTTTCGGCCCATGAACTGGATGTTGGTGACTGAATGCCATCGGCCTTTGCGGCAGGAGTTTCTGATTCCTTAGATTTTCCTGTCTCCTTTGCGCTTGTGTCCCCCTTCTTAGTCTTCGCACCATCCTTGCCATGGACCTTTTCTCGCAGAGTCTTCAGGCGAAGTTCCTTAGCCTTTTGCGCAGCTTCGTCGGCGACTGATCGGACAGGTAGGACCTTCTCTTCCTTCTTAGGTTCTGTAGAAGCCTTCGGTGTCGCAGAAGAGGCGGCGGCCTTGGCTGCTGGTAGCGGAGGCGCAGCAGGAGCAGGCTTTGGAGCAGCAGCGGCGCTGGCGGCTGCAGCTGCTACGGCCTTGGCGACAGGCGAAGGGGTCATGGAAGCAAGAAGGCCGCCGGTAAGGTCGATGGGCCGTTTTAGCGGGGGCTCGGGAAGCTTATCGTTGATGGAGGGGATGGTGAATTCGTCGAAGTAAATCGTGACATGCTCCTTGAGCTCGCCATATTCGTTCCATTCTTCGATTTCAACAATATCCTACAGAAAGCGACATGCATCAGCTATACGACCCATGGTAGTACTAAAGGGGAATGTTTGTCGTACACCCAGAACCCAGCCCTCCTGAACCAGGGCAGGAAGTTTCCTTGGGCGACCGCTCTTGTCTTTTCCGGCTCTTCGACCCCATAGCAAGCGAGCCTTGGTGTCGACGGCAATATCGACGGCTTTGAAGGGAACCCGGTTGGCGCGTAGGATGGTCTCGAGACGTGAGGTGGCCGTGACGATGTGGGACGAGCCAGCTGTCAAAGAGGTGAAAATAAAGAGGGCGGGGTCGGTCAAAAGGTTGGTCATGTTGGATTAAATATTAAATAAGAGTTTGATATGATTCGACTTGATTAGTAGAGAGAGTGTGAGTTGTTCGTCAGGGTATTCGCATTATCTGGTGGAGTTATGGAATGCAGATGGGTTTCTATGGACAACTGTCAAAGCAATGGAACGGTAGTAGGGATAACGGAGCTATCCTGATCAGCTACGTAAGCATAAGGTGTTCAAGGTAGGTACTGTGTCTTATAAAATAGCAGGCGGAGTACTTGGATGCCGAGAAATAGGGGAACCGAACTCCTTAATTATAGCGCTCCAACTTGGAGCCCTAGAGCGTCAGTTGGAGGTATGATGCGGGGGCGGGGCATTTGGAACTGTTCCATGCTGCAGGAAGATCCCCTGAATGCATGAGAGTGCTTTAGTGGAAATAAATGCATGAGAAGGGTTTCGAAATACTTTAGATGTCAGAAAAGTGTTTTGTGGGAGTTGCCAACTGAAGATACAATACTCTTCCAGAAACAGAATCAGCAATACTGGCTGAACTGTAAATGTATCGTTTGTGGCTGATACACATCTCGTGTTAGTGATATGATGATAAAGTAATGGAAGTACCTGAGGTAGAGTGAGGCTGTTGAACTGCATTACGAAAGTAGAGAATGAGAGTCTCCACCCTGTCGTCAGCTCTTCCTTCTCTTTGTTTTTCTTCTGCTTCTCATCTTTCTTTGTCTCTTTGATTCCTCAGAATGTCCTTCTCTCCTTTATCATCAGCAATTGATATCACCCCCTTAGTAAAAGAATGCCCCTAGGCCTGGGGCTTGTCCGTCCTTTGTTGGCCGCTACTGACGGATGCGATGCCCACGGACACTATAGACGCCATCTTGATTCGGAATCGTCCACTATCGACGCATGGACAGCGAAGGACAGTCTCCAACTGCCCGTGATATATCCTGAAACTCCTTTATCTTCCACTTGAGACCAAGCGATCCTCAATTCGATCAAGCCATCGAGCTAAAGATAGCCGCGTACCCGTCTGCACCAGCAACTACCCGCCTCCTGGCGTCCAACAACAATCGTTAGCAAAGGAAGCCATGTTATCCTTCGCCTCAGAGGATGACAATTTCGAGTTAACCCCACTCTCAATCTATTTATCGACACTGCAGATGATAGTCGCATCTTGGCATGATTTTGAGTGGCAGTCGAGATCCAACATTAGAGTACCATCGGCTAGTCGCCGCTCTTTTGCATGATATTTATTTCTCTTATCGATGCGGTGTATCAAGTCACCGCGCCAGGACTATTCCATCGGCAACAAGAGCCGCTGTAGATCCCGTGATTATTGTGCTGTACCAGTCTGGCTCAAGTCGTGCCGCTCGCAATAACCAAGGGCCCGCCCCTTAATAGCCAGTTAGACATTCTCCCTTCATCTGGACTAGGCCATGGCGCTCGGTGTGGCTGCCATTATCCGTGGGCGGCGCCAATTCAAGATCTGGAGGCGCTTTCTTAAGTGTTTCAAGCCTTGTGCACGCACTTTAACTGAGGCATCTGTGACTGTCTCTGAAGTCACTCAAAGCCAAGTCATCACGAGGGCTTTGTCTGAGATTGGTTTGCAGTTTCTCTCCTCTCACCACCAGCCTATCTTTGCGTGGCGGAATAATCCCCTCGTCAGAAGCGCTGTAGCAAGCGGTTTCATAACCTTGCCCACGCCGCCGCGTCGTGGGACGTTGAATGAGACGCTCTGGTCCTCGCCATGGGTCCGGGAAATTGTGTGTCAAGCGATGCAACCGAATTTCGCAGTCAACTCCGTTAGTTAGTCGCATTACAGAGGACAGTCGGAGTTGCACAATGATATTGGGTCTGAAAATTTCTCTGCTTCTTTGTCTCTCTTGACTCATTTAGACTGACAGCTTTGTCGACACACACACAAATGTCAGAGGTCGCATGGCAACGAACCCACACCGACTTCTAGTCTACAACAATGACAGTTGGTCAAGACACAACAAACCACGCAAAGGGGAGATGCTAAAATAGAATTTCTTTGCTGGCTCCAGCAAAACACGTCCCTCCGAGCCTGGCAAGCTTTGATTGGTCCATGATATGCAGCCGAAGACAGTTTGCCAGTGACTGATGCTTCCTTTGCAGGGAGCAGACTGGGGCCAGAATAGAGCTAGACCGGGGTGAGCACTCTAGCTCAGGAACAAGCCAGTCAAAAGCGCAGTAGCCAAGGTTCTGCCCGATCCTCAACCGGGTTCTAGGCTGCCTTTGGATCCAATCACCGTCCACATTCATGACTGCAATGCAAGGTACCGCTGTGTGGTGGTACTGACGAAAACCATTTGGACCCAATGCCGGGGCTAACTTATTAACTTCCAGGTACGGGGAACAATGCCAATCAAGCTGGGGGCTAATGAGGTGACAACGCACCAGGGCTCTGACTGCTAGACAGGCAAGGGTGCCTATGGACAGACGAATGGATGGGCGGTCTTTAATGGACAGAGATTAAGTCCCGCAGTGTGTGCGAAAACTACAAGTTGCGCTCGGTATCCGTCCAGGCGCCTTGTTTGGTTTCCTCTTGTTTACCTCTTCAAGTGCGCTTGTTTTCACGATATCACTCTTCCAGCCTTGTGCTATACACTCATTAAACGATTCTTGATAACATTCTTTGTGCTTTGCACCCTTCAGTCTTTTTTTGCTCAACGCAACAAGAATCACTTACGATATCTTAAGAAGAAATCACCACAGTTCTTTTTTCAAACCACCAACAATCACCATCACAATGCAGTTCTCCAGCATCATGATTGCCGCCGCTGGCGCCTCGGTCGCCGCTGCTCAGGACTACGCTCCTCCTGCTGCTGGTCTGGATACCACAACGCTCACCTCGACCACTACCCGGGTTATCACTCTTACTCAGTGCAACCCTACTGTGACCGACTGCCCTCTTCGTACCACAACCTCTACCGAGGTTGTCGTTACCACTTCGACTGCTGCGCCCGAGGTTCCTACTACCACCTCTGTCTACGTGCCCCCTACCACCAGCGTCTACGAGCCTGTCGTCAACACCACCAGCCACGAGCTTCCCACTATCATCAGCACTCCTACCATTAGCACCACCAAGAAGGCTCCCTCTGCCAAGACCACCTTCTACCCTGCTGGCAACACTACCACCAAGGCTGGCCCTACTGCTCCTGGTTCTTACACCACCACCAAGCTCCCCGTCCCTGGCAGCAGCACTGATGTTCCCGGAAACCCTGGCTATGAGGCCCCCAGCCCTTCCACCGTGCCTACTGCCGGTGCCAGTGGCCTCATCGCCTCTTCAGGCTTCGTCGGTGCTGCCATGGTCGCTGCCCTGGTTGCTCTCTTCTAGATGCATTAAATTACTTGGTTACAGGACCCAGCCTGTGCCTTGACAGTCATGAATTATTCTTCACTTCACTTATGATACCTTGTTGTTCTTAGGGGATGGCCGTTTGGAGATTTTTATAAAGGCGAGATTCTTGCTGCGAGGCTATGTCTTTTTCGAGATTAGCTACTGTGTAGCTATTTGATTCCTTGCAGGTCATCGATGAGGCGCATGGAATACCCAGCGCGGAGTTTTCTGAATGCATCATATGTCGATCACGTACACGTACATCTTGAGTTGTCTGCGAACGTACGCATATGGTGTCTGATTCTGGGCTTGGAGGCGGAAGCCTCGGAATGTTGAGGAGTTTAGAAAATTATGTTCACATCACATTGATAGAGTCATTCAAATCCAATTCGACACGAAACGACACATGACAAGTTTATCTATGCGTGTTTGATGATTGTGCATATGGCTACGTAGTTAGTAATGTGATCAGCCGCTGTTGTAGATGCATCGCCTGCTCAAACGGGCTGATTCTTTGCTTACATGTGCAGACTGACTCAGCGGCGACGTCTTAGCAGGCTGTCGTTATTCTCTTGGCCTTCACTGACTCGATAGTGTATGTATGGTGCAGGTGATAGACGTCAGCTATTTCCATCATGTTCCTTGCAAAGATTCATGCAAATGTCATCAACTCCAATGAGGTTGAGGCTTTAATACAGTATAATAGGCATGCACTATACTGTAGTATGTCATCTGTAGATGTCTGCATGTGTAGACTCACTCTAGAGTATGTCTCCCAGTCTCTGCATTGCATTACATTGCATTGCAGACCTTTTGGTGTGAGGCATGACTCTCGTACCTTGAACATTAGATGCGTGTAACCACACCATGCCACATCCATTAGTTATGAAGATGAAATTCTCATCATCTTTTTTCGCCTCTTTAGGACGTTTTCCTCCAACGGCGACTAATAAGTGATTGACTCAAGTTAAAGTTGGTAAAAAAAACTGGACATATCCACAACTGCAAGACCGTTACTCACGTGTACGGAAGTCTGTAGGGCTCAATGTTTCAAAACCCAGTTTTGAGGCATTTTACACTTCTTTTCTTATTACATCTACACCATACGTCAATCTATCATCTCGTATAACTACATTCGCTATTAATTTTCA